>JAVTVY010035435.1:0-140336 GCA_036873755.1 Hanleya hanleyi | reverse complement strand
AGATTATCATACTGGGGTTATTTTATGCCTATTTGCATAACCCCCGAGCAGAGGATCATAAGTAAATTCAAAATGGCGGCCATGTGCGGTGCCAGAAAAGCGATATTTTCGTCAGATTTCTTCAAAAATTTTGCTTTTCTGCATGGAAAAGTGGGTAACACCTATTTTATTTCATATCAGATTGCTACTTACTAACTTATCATGCAGTTTTTGCGAAGAAAATACATAAATAAATAATTCGAAAAAATATGACCGAAAAATCGTCAAAAAATGCCTTTTGTGAAAATGAAGGCCATCTTGGATTTTTTTACATTTCCTAGTAGAGCTTGACCCAAAGATAGATTGTGGCAAATTTCAGTCCTCTAGCTTTAGGGATAGCGAAAATATTTAGGGGGGCTTTGCCCCCCCCCCCGCCCCAGCTGCGGTAAACCCCAAATCGCCCATGCCAGATAGGGTTAATGCGCAATTGGAAAATTTTGGTAAGTTAACAAATCATATTGTGTTAGCAAATATTTACATATCCAGCTATTTAGTTAACCAAACAATTACATTTATCATGACGATCGTATTTTTTCTATCATTTACAGGTAATCACTACGACTGGGGGTATGGAGGAGAGAACAGTAAGTACCACCTTGGCAAATAGGAATTGTCGAAACGTCAGCATGCACATAATATTCTTGCGTCTTCCAAATCAATCTTAATACTGAGACAGTATCGTTTAGACAAGTGGTCTATATGGATGAATTTTTGTCCATTCTGAAGTGGTCTATATGGATGAAGGAGTATCCATTCTGAAGTGGTTTATATGGATGAAGGAGTATCGCTTCTGAAGCGGTCTATATGGATGAAGGAGTATCCATTCTGAAGTGCTCTTTATGGATGAAGGAGTATCCATTCTGAAGTCGTCTATATGGACGAAGGAATATCCATTATGAAGTGGGATATATGGATGAAGGAGTATCCATTGTGAAGTGGAATATACGGATGAAGGGGTATCCATTCTGAAGTGGTCTATATGGATGAAGGATTATCCATTCTGAAGTGGGATAAATGGATGAAGGAGTGTCCATTCTGAAGGTCTATACGGATGAAGGATTATCTCTTCTGACGTGGCATATATTTGGATGAAGGACTCTCCATTCTGAGGTGGTCTGTTTGGATGAAGGAGTACCGATTCTGAAATGGGATATATGGATGAAAGACTCGCCATTCTGAAGTGGTCTATATGGGTAAAGTAATTTCCATTCTGAAGTGGTCTATATGGATGAAGGTGTATCCATTCTGAAGTGGAATATATTTGGATGAAGGAATTTCCATTCCGAAGTGGTCTATTTGGATGAAGGATTATCGATTCTGAAGTGGGATATGTGGATGAAGGTGTATCCATTATGAAGTGGTCTATATGGATGAAGGAGTATCCATTTTGAAGTCGGATATATGGACGAAGGATTATCCATTCTGAAATGGGCTATATGGATGAAGGACTATCCATTCTGAAGCGGAATATATGGATGAAATATCCTTTCTGAAGTGGGATATATGGATGAAGGAATATCCATTCTGAAGTGGTCTATGTGGATGAAGGGGTATCCATTTTGAAGTCGGATATATGGAGGAAGGATTATCCATTCTGAAATGGGCTATATGGATGAAGGAGAATCCATTCTGAAGTGGAATATATGCATGATAGATTCTACATTCTGAAGTGGTCTATATGGATGAAGAAGTATCCATTTCGAAGTCGGATATATGGACGAAGGATTATCCATTCTGAAGTGGTCTATATGGGTGAAGGAGTATCCATTCTGAAGTGGGATATTTGGATGAAGGAGTATCAATCCTGAAGTGGGATATATATAGATGCAGGACTATTCATTCTGTAGTGGTCTATCCGGGTGAAGGAGTATCGATTCTGAAGTGGGATATATGGAAGAAGGTGTATCCATTCTGAAGTGGGTTATATGGATGAAGGACTCTCCATTCTGAAGTGGTCTATTTGGATGAAGGAGTATCCATTTTGAAGTCGGATATATGGACGAAGGATTATCCATTCTGTAGTGGTCTATATGGATGAAGGATTATCCATTCTAAAGTGGGATATATATGGATGAAGGAGTATCCATTCTAAAGTGGGATACATGGATGAAGGACTCTGCATTCTGAAGTGGTCTATATGGATGAAGGAGTATCCATTTTGAAGTCAGATATATGGACGAAGGATTATCAGTTCTGAAATGGGCTGTATGGATGAAGGAGTATCCATTCTAAAGTGGAATATATGGATGAAGGAGTATCCATTCTGAAGTGGGATATATGGATGAAGGACTATCCATTCTGAAGTGGTCTATATGGATGAAAGAGTATCCATTTTGAAGTCGGATATATGGACGAAGGATTATCAATTCTGAAATGGGCTATATGAATGAAGGAGTATCCATTCTAAAGTGGGATATATGGATGAAGGAGTATACATTCAGAAGTGGGATATATGGATGAAGGACTATCCATTCTATAATATTTCTATATCCAAGATCTGCGTTTAGTGAGAGGTTGCACGAAATATTCCATTCGATTTCAAATATCGAAATTGTTACCATAATAATTGTTCTTGCAATTAAATTAAGTTCCCGAGATTATTACGATCTCGATCCTAATCTTCTCATTATTAGGACCTCGCCCCCCCCCACTCCTCCTGCCCTCTCGCACACATACCGTACATACATTTCCGTAATTTATGTAACCAAATGACGCTCTTTGCGATATATATATAGACATTGTGGTGCATGGGGGCCGCGTTTGAAACGCAAATTGGTAAATCTATCAAAATTAATTTGACCAGTGGTATGAAGTTCACACTTTGTTTGTTCGAATATACTAGTATTAACCAAATATTACTTTCTGCTTTGTATTGACTTGACTCACTTCGATGGAACGGAGTACACAGTGTCGAAGCTATTTAGTTCTGAAATAACGCTGCCGAATGATTATGAGTTCAGTAATCACATAACACGCAGTGAAAAATACATCCCTAATAATTTGAAAAGGTACCTGCTTTTATGAAATATATGGCTATATGATATATCAGAGCTAACCACCAAGACACGACTTTGTACCGAGATTGAAGGAATTACATTCAAATCATCGAGGGGACATAATCGTGCAATATGGTGATATTCTATTTGTCCGTGGGGGTTATCTCCCTTATATGTACCTGCAGTCTGGGGATGATCAGTTACAAATTATGGTATGATACTTAATATACCGTCCCTCAAGCGAAGGAGTTGAGGGAGGGAATATTTTTTAATTATCATATCATAATTAATATCTGACCATCTCCAAGCTCCTGTGGTGAGATAAGGTTACGTCCTCCCGCCCTCTGATTTTTACATATTTGTTGGAGTGAAAAGTTTACAGAAATATCACACCAAACTGGTGTCGTGTTAACCCACACAAATCCTTTTTCCATAGATTGTTGAAGTCGACAGAACAAAAAATATTCCATAGAAATAACCCCAAATTAAAGAATCTCATAATTTTTCCAAAGATGCTATGATCGGGTAATATAAGCGTATTAACGCTGTGTAGAATTGATATATAGAAGCGTGAGACCCGACGTTCAGTAGTCAGCCGTTGTCCATGAAGAATTTCCTAGTTCATAACAACATTCCTTATTTTTGCATGAACGTCACAATTAGCGCCGAGATCCAAGCAGGCATAAACTTCATGATAAAATAATATATATATATATGAACATAGCTAATTTATTGCAAGAGAGAAAAGGCGAACAGTTAAAAACGATGCTTGTAAAACATCGGGGTGTTCCTATGGTCAAATCAGTATAACGTCCAAATGAATATCGTATCGTAGTCGTATATTGTATGTCAGTCTAAACGTGCATTGTGACTGCTCATATCAATATCTTAGGGACTTTGTCCATACACGATGTTCACACGGTTCCTATATAGTCCCGGAATTTGACAAACTTCGAAGGGTAACACCCGAAATCCTGCAAACTACAACCATGTTTTCTCATCAGTGACTGATAGTAACCACCAAATTTGTGAAGAGAGCTCATGTTATTTTCTCATTATCTCTAATACTTATTTGTTACAATGGTGTTCGTAATTTTGGTATCACTATCCTATATTTCAGACCCCGATAAGTGGCACGTAGAATTTCCGCGTTGTGGAGGTCACAAACAGTCTCCCATTGATATCGTCTCCGACGACATTGTCCTGAATGAAGAATTGGGCAATATACAGCTGATTGGATACAATGATACTCGCTCGGTCAGCTTCACACTCATCAATAACGGACATTCGGGTAAGATAGACAGAATAAGTAACACGCCACAACGGGTGTCAACTTTTTCTGTCAGCTTTTTTTGGTGGTATTTTGGCATTTTGAATTATACGCTAATTTGGGATAAACCCACCATCAGCACCATCCTTTGACTCCCCCTAACTATGAGGCGCCG
The DNA here is from genome assembly GCA_036873755.1 of Hanleya hanleyi. Lineage (NCBI taxonomy): Eukaryota > Metazoa > Mollusca > Polyplacophora > Lepidopleurida > Hanleyidae > Hanleya > Hanleya hanleyi. Next base: position 135,856 of record JAVTVY010035435.1, on the reverse strand, counting down.
TTTGTCACTTTCTGATTTAATCTACTGATTTATAAATATCGGGTATTTAGCAGTCGGATATATAAATATCGGGTATTTAGCAGTCGGATATATAAATTTGCAAAAAATGAGCGTGAAATAAACACCAAGTTCAGTCAATTTTAAATCCTATATCAGCGAATAAAATCCGAGAAAAATTTATAAATACCTATTTTGGATTTCAAGATATATATATCTCTCGTTGTGTTATATCTGGGATATAAATTTCTCCACCATATATATATATATTCCTGATAAAGGATTTCTTATTTATATATCCAAGGTAACGTATCTTACTGATATATAAATATTTAAAAATGTGTAGTTGGGTATATATATATCCATCTTCATCTAACTCCGGATTTACAAATACTGAACTGAGAAAGTCTCATATATAGATATCCCAGTTATAATATGCTAATGAGTTGCGAAACGTTTACCGCAAAAATGATGATGTCACACTAAGCCTCTTCAAGTGTACCAAGGGTCGGCAAACACCGTTCAATCATTCCGCAGATTCTCATGTGCGGTATTGTTAACACACGCTAATTTGTGGGTCATCTGTGAATATTATCGGGCAAATTCATTCAGGTATTTCTTACTTTTAACCAGCGTTATTCGCAGAAGCACAGAATGTATAGAAAGCTATTATTATTAGTATTCATTATGTCTTGCCCACGGATCACAAGGACTTTTGTCACCTGAAACACGAAATAGACAATATGATCTAAACCAACACCAAAACCGACGATGTCATCGGTTTTTGAGACTCATCAGCATACTATTAGCATACTATAAATGGGATATCTATATATGAGACTTTCTCAGTACAGTATTTGTAAATCCGGAGTTAGACGAAGACTGGATATATATATACCCAACACCACATTTTGAAATATTTATATATCAGTAAGATACGTTACCTCGGATATATAAATAAGAAATCGTTTGTCAGGAATATATATATATATTGTGGAGGAATTTATATCCCAGAAATAACACAACGAGAGATATATATATCTTGAAATCTAATATAGGTATTTATAAATATTTCTCGGATTTTATTCGCTGATATAGGATTTAAAATTGACTAAAGTCGGTGTTTATTTCACGCTCATTTTATGCACATTTATATATCCGACTGCTAAATACCCGATATTTATAAATCAGTAGATTAAATCAGAAAGTGACAAACGGCGCCTCACACCTAACCACCTATGTCGCTGATATAGGGTTTGTTTATAAAGCTAAAAAAGTTTGCTCGTCATCACCGACGCCCCAACATGTCTTTATGCCGACTAGTCGAAGCATCTTTGCAACGTCAACGTTTCAATTTGTGAGCGAGTATGAGTCGAAGTGGCATTATGTTTTTGCCTTGTCCTTCCGCCTATCAATTACCCCGTAACGCTTAACTTGTCCCAATAGTAGTTTGAGTTGTGTCGTATGGAACTTCGCAACACTTTGCAGGTGTGTTCTCCGTGTGATTCTAAAGAAGACTTGATTTCGAGGTCAATAAATCCAAGGTCAAGTTCAAAGCGCCCTGAAACTGAATCTAACCGGGCCCTGACTGTATGATTAACTGACCTCATCGACAATGATCCTGTGTGCTGTCCCAACCTCCCCACAGCGCATGCTCCATTTCGCAGGCTCCATTACCATCCCTGCCACCATTAGCGGAAGTTGACCTTTACTACGTTGCTATGACGTATAGGGGAAACCAACCAACGCACGGTTCAGTTTGAATCCGGCCGAACAACTCATTTAGTGTTGCACATGAGCGAACTACTTTTCATATGCTCTGTCCAGATAAACAGGGAAAATGATTTCCAGATAATTCTTTTTAACGCTATAGGTCAACAGAGGTATTATGCAAACTTGAAAAGTAATCGAAATGTTCGGTAAATATCTATTTTACAATATATGATGTCACTTCCGGCGATGTGCGCGAAGGCCCCGAATCCGGTCCATAAATCTGACTGGTGGCTGGGGTGTTATTAGACCCCCAGCGAGGTGGTTGGTGCCGTCCCTGTATTTCCGGAGAAGCACACTAATGTTGATAGGTTACAGCTCAAGATCACAGAATGTCGAAACTAGATTTAAAAATCATCAAACCTCATGAAACGTTACATGCTGTGCATGTGATTCCAATGAAACCTATTCATTTGAGGTCAATAGGTCAAGGTAACAGCATACCGACACTGAATGTAGCATATCTATAATACACCGAACAGCGTAAAGTTTAACAGATGTTTTTTTGGAACCCGAGGTGATACATTTCATCTACAATCCAGAGATGAGCCAATCAGAACATATCCGAGGACTGTGTAACGTATTCTCTCAGTAGTTACGTCGTTCCTCCTAATATGGCGGTAGGTGTGGCCAGATACATAGGAGAATCAAACAATAGCCCACTCATACGGCCCATATCGAAATTCAAATTGATTAGAGGTCAATGACGAACGTTGTATGTCTATTTATAAATTCTTTTGAACAAAGCCAGTGGGCCGATACATCGAGGCTAATTGGAGGTGATAACGGAGAAGTCGGCTTGGGTATGAAGATACATGCACTAATATTCAATATTGAAACGTCTTTTGAATCCATATAGTTCAAGTGAATGTGAAGGGACCGGTATTTATGGAGGGCGGCGGGTTACCGACGCGGTACAAGACAGAACAGTTCCACTTCCACTGGGGAGATGAGGATCAGCGAGGATCAGAACATGACCTTGATGGACGGGCCTTTCCAATGGAGGTGCGATTATTACATCCAGCAGAATCTCATTCAAATCTGCAACATTTTTGTTGAAATATGTTTTATCCTGCGTTTCTGACGTGACACCATGTTGTGCAATCGCAATCCGCATTTATTCTACGTGACTGCAATATTAGCTCTACATGTACGTGACTGTAATATCAGGCCCATAAGCGATGAGATGGAGAAATCTTAGAGTTAATATATATATAATAAAATGTCCAATATGTGTCCTTTTCTCATAAACGAACTCCTTGATGTGCCCTTTTAAAAACGAGACGTACCATGATGCACGGTATCCATGTCAACAACATGTAAATAACATGTATTCAATTATAGTGAAATCCCATCCATTCATGACTTAGTTTATCGTTGATCGTTGAGAGATGTAAATACAATCTGACACCTGAAACTGTTTTTGATTAATATCCTACTCTCACCCCCGTTTATAATGGAATATCTTCGGTAACATGATAAGCGGGATAAAGTACAAAAGACCAATAAACGGGATCTAGTTGCCAACCGTTGGAGCCTTGATTACCTCTCAATCTGGTCACAATTATTATAGATTCACCATCCAACGTAGTAATATACGTTGGTGAACTGTTTCATATGCTGCAAGGTTTCATTTTCAACCTAAACCGCGGAGCCTTCTTTGCAATTAACAGAATCGAGCTGCACAATGCTGAAAGAACCCCAAAAATAAACTCGTGTGTGATGCCTTCATATTTGGTACATGATGTGGCAAATGTTTGGTTTCCTTATCTAGATTAGGTGTCATATGTGACATTTTGAAAGAGAAAATTACTATTAACCACATGAGGATGTATGTTACAGAGAGTTAATATATATAACTACTAACTAGTGTGGGTTATTTAATCGATGAATATCAGCAGGTGGGGCGAAGGAAGTCATGGCCATTCCTTCCCCTCACCCGCCAGTAGTAGGTAGAGTTGATTAAGTATCTACAGCCCTCAATTGCGCATGCGCGAGAACCTTTTTTGACGTCATTTGGGGCGGAGCGAGGGGGTTATTTGGGCGGAGCGAGGGGGTTGGGGGCGTGGCCTATGAGTGCACTTGCACTGAAAGTGTGTTTCAAGATGGCGGCTTGTTTTTGTATGGTGGGGTGGTCGGATTCAAGATGGCGGCTTGTTTTTGTAGGTTAGGGGTGGTCGGATTCAAGATGGCGGCTTGTTTTTGTATGTTAGGGGTGGTCGTATTCAAGATGGCGGCTTGTTTTGTAGGTTAGGGGTGGTCGTATTCAAGATGGCGGCTTGTTTGTGTGTGTTATGGGTTTTCCCCAGCCCTCATTTGCATATGTTCAAGATGGCGGCTTGTTTTTGTAGGGTGGGGGTGGTCGGTTTCAAGATGGCGGCTTGTTTTTGTAGGGTGGGGGTGGTCGTGTTCAAGATGGCGGCTTGTTTGTGTGTGTTATGGGTTTTCCCCAGCCCTCATTTGCATATGTTCAAGATGGCAGCTTGTTTTTGTAGGGTGGGGGTGGTCGGTTTCAACATGGCGGCTTGTTTTTGTAGGGTGGGGGTGGTCGTTTTCAAGATGGCGGCTTGTTTGTGTGTGTTATGGGTTTTCCCCAGCCCTCATTTGCATATGTTCAAGATGGCGGCTTGTTTTTGTAGGGTGGGGGTGGTCGGTTTCAAGATGGCGGCTTGTTTGTGTGTGTTAGGGATGGTGTGTTTCAAGATGGCGGCCAATTTCACTTTCCCTATCCCCAGCATGTCACTTTCCCGATCCCCAGCTCTCATTTGCATATGTTCAAGATGGCGGCATGTTTGTGTGTGTTAGGGGTGGTCGTTTTCAAGATGGTGGCTTGTTTTTGTATGTTAGGGTGGTCGTTTTCAAGATGGCGGTCTGTTGTCCGCTGAAAATATGCAAATGACTTACCTGACCTGTCTCCCAGCCAGCCAGCCAGCCAGCCACGCAGCCAGCACAGCCATCCATTTACTTTTTTCGATTTTACCAGTGCCAATTCACTAGACTATTACTCCGTAATAGTTTTTCACCAGCCCATAGTCATGTCATCATCATTATTTTTAGTACGGCTTGCCAAGTACCGTATTCGTTTGATTGATGAGATGGAGCATGTGGATGAATTATGTGATATCCTTATTGCGGAGGAAAACATACTCCTGGAACAGCGTGTCGAAGAAATCATGGCAACTAAGTCCGCAGCACTTTACACGACTAATAGACACAATTTGAATTAATTTAGCACGCTACTAAATTGTGGAGGCGAACAAATTAGAGACCGAAGTGATCAATGAATGTTGAGTTGTCCGCCATTTTACGTCTCGTTGTTCATGGCAACGCAACAGCTGTTCGCTTAGGGGTCGACTCCACTTACCGGCCTACGGCCAAATGCCCTGCATAGACAAATCTATATTATAAGTACTCCTAACAATGAATATATGACTGAAATGAATGACATTTAATAGTACAATTCCTACCCGTCACATATATCACTAGTTTTTATATACATGTACATCTCCAGCTCTCGTATCATTCCAATCCCATCTATTCGCTGTGTTGCAAGGGAGACAACTCGGGCTAGACCAATTCCCAGACGAAAAAATGAATGACATTTAATAGTACAATTCCTACCCGTCACATATGTAAATATTTAATGCCATTTCGGCTGTCTGTGACTTTGCAATATTGTCGATGAAGCTGATCACCCAGTTGGTATAATGTTGTCCCTGTGGACACACTTAAAGAGTTATATTTCAACACTTTACGGGTAAGTTTCAACACTAGTTTTAAACGTGTAAATCCATTCACTTTTTTCAATGATTTTCAATTATTATGACCAATGAACTTGACCTTTCACCCTAAGTTTGCTTTTAATGACATCTCTATTTCACCGTCTTCCCATTCGTACATTCATGCAAAAAACAAAAATGCAACTTTCGATGATTTTTCATACTTTTGGGACAAAGAGAAAACAAAACGCACAAATTATTCAAGTTCAGTCTGGACTATTTATGTTTTTGTCAAAACCATATATTCCTGATCTAGCTCAATTTTAATGCGCGAGAGACAATAGCTATATTCAGACAAAATAGGTAAAAAGTTTCGGAACTAAATAAGGACGTCGGGAGAAGGAGAATATGTAATTCTATAGCGCTTGATATAACCAAAAACAACGTCTGAGTATAGATATATAATTAAATTTTACCGTGATCTATAGTTCCATTATCCCAACGATGACAACTCGTATATACAACTGGATCAATTAGAGCCCGAGCTTGTTTATACAGACAACTTATAACAAGTAGTTTACAATCAAATGTCTACTTTTTCTAGTTCCAATATCATTTTGGCGATTTGATGAGCCACGTTCATCATTGTGCTCTTCCTTTACATAAAACACAATATCAGCGTTGTTTTATCATCGCACTCGTTGTAGACCATTGTATGTGTGTAACAAACTAGATCTTGCGGGTGGATATCAAAATGACATCCATTTAGTACGAACTTATTTATCAGAAGAGTTTCTCATTCAAGACAGCGTTACAGCGTCATATTCTCGGGTAAATGTGGTTCTGACAAAAACATAAATAGTCCAAACTGAACACTGTATAGTTTGTGGGTTTTGTTGATTCTACAATACAACACTATAAGCGAATTTAAACGTGAAAGTGTATTATGAGGCCATGCACCGTTCGGCTAATTCCCAATAGCACACAAAACACAGAAAGTTATACACGGAATCTGCTGAAAACATTTGATTTCTCATCTTAGCTTCAAATTGTTTCCAGACCATATTTTAGACTGGTGATAGCTTAATGAATGTATTCTTCTCTTCAACATCAAGAATGGAGATTCTATTAGCAGCTCTAAATTAACTGCTTCGTTTCCATCGTGGGACAAACATATTTATTGTGTAATAATTCCGTAGACAGGCAAGGTCGGAGTGATCTTTCCACGGGGACTTTAACAATACTCTTCAGAAACGGTTAAACGTGCCCCTGAGCTCTTAAGCCGTCGGATATGTGAGAATGATCAGATAATTTTCTGCTCTGACTAATAATCTCAGGGTATATGGTTACACAATGAACAGGCTACTAATAATAAACACCCAAGTTATTTCGTAAGCTTCACTCGTTTATTTTCCTCTTTTGAAAATAAACTGGTGCATATCAATATAGAACTACCTTCATCATACCATGGAATCCTTCTTCACAAGATCGTTGCAAGTCCGAATGCGTCGTGTGAGGTGTCATTTTGTAGCTCTCGGGGTGTACATTCCGAATTGAGGCATGCCCGAAGCATCTGTGACGTCATCGATGACGTCATCAGTAGGAGTATTAGCGAAAGTGAGCCTTTTGGGGCAGTGCAGGAAGGTATTTGGTGTAGAGATGGACCATCCGCGTTGCGAATGCGTCGTGTGGGGTATCATGTTGTAGCTCTCGGAGTATAGACCCTGATTTCAGGGATATTTATAGCATCTGTGACGTCATTGGTGACGTCATTAGTACAAGTTGTAGCGAAAGTGGGCATTTTTTAGCAGTGAAGGATGTTATTTGGTGTAGAGATGGGCTAATCACGCTTCGAATGGGTCGTGTGAGGTATCAATGTGAAGCTTGTGTGGGGTAGAGTCAGAATGGCGTGTTTTTAAATGCAAGTCGCGTCAATCTGCGCATGCGCAGTTGATTGTATTAAGTAAAGTGGCCATTTCGGGGCAGTACATGAAGGTGTTTGGGGTAGAGATGGACCGCTATGGGTCCGAATAGGTCGTGGAAGGTGTCAAAGTGAAGCTTGTGTGGGTTAGAGTCAGAATGGTGTGTTTTTAAGAGCAAGTCGCGTTAATCTGCGCATGCGCAGTTGGTTGTAGTAAGTAAAGTGACCATTTTGGGGCAGTACATGAAGGTATTTGGGGTCGACATGGACCATCCGCGCTGCGAATGCGTCCTGGAAGGTGTCATCTTGTAGCTCTCGGGGTGTAGACTCCGATTTGAGGTCTGTTCACGTCACCTGTGACGTGATCGGTGACGTCATCAATACGAGTAGTAAGTAAAGTGGGTATTTTGGGGCAGTGAAAGGAAGGTATTTGGTGTAGAGATGGACCATCCTTGGTCCGAATGCGTCCTGGGAGGTGTCATTTTGTAGCTCTCAGGGTGTAGACCCCGATTTGGGGGCTGTTCACAGCATCTGTCACGTCATTGGTTACGTCATCAGTACGAGTAGTAGCGAAAGTGAGCATTTTGGGGCAGTGAAGGAAGGTATTTGGGGTAGAGATGGACCATCCTTGGTCCGAATGCGTCGTGTGGGGTGTCATCTTGTAGTTTTCGACGTGCAGACCTCGATTTGAGGTATGTTCGCGTCATCTGTGACGTCATTGGTGACGTCATCAGTAGGAGTAGTAGCGAAAGTGAGCATTTTGGGGCAGTGAAAGGAGGTATTTGGTGTAGAGATGGACCATCCGTGGTCCAAATGGACCGTGTGAGGTGTCATCTTGTAGCAACGCCCACCAACACCATTCTTAATGCTTCAACGCCCTGGTGAAATAGATCAGAAGCTCTGATATTCCATGGAATTGTCACTAATTCTTCGAAATGCAGTGATGCCCGTCAACGCTCGTCGTTACACCTTAACACTCTAACATAACGCCATGATATAGACCGGAGAGAGAACAACAACAGCAACAACAACAAGGATGACACATGAGAGAACAACAACAACAAGAAGTTTTTTTCATATAGTTTATTTCCCCAATGTTACATCATACCCACGCTGGGGGAGCCGCGTTGGGTATATTTACAATTCAAGAAGATTCTTATCCAATCAGAGGCCACCATTTGCATGTTTCATATTCGTTCCTGTCCGTTAGATGTATTCTTGTCCAATCAGAAGTCTCCATTTCAGAAAGTGCCATCTGAACCGTTTATTCTAATCATCGTCGGGCAGGCCAGGATACCGTTGAGGCAACATATCCTCAGATACATGTTTGTGCATTCTGAGTATCTATCAGTGCATGGGTGAATACATTCACCCGATGGCAATATTCCGTAGTTTGGTCACGAAGAACGTAACATTGGTCACCCTCTCCACTGTCCACTTGGTGTTGGGGCGTTGTTGTTGGGCCCATTTCAAGGGATCCACGGTGTCCAGTTTCTCCAGCATCGTCTTTAGCGACACTCGGTTAATGATGGTAAACGGTTGGTCAAATACCCGGATGTTACTGCTCGGGTAAAAGTATCGGACTTGGTCTGTCTCCTTATGCCGCAGCACATAACCAAACGCCAGATTCAATTTGAAGGACGTAGCTTGGTCATTGAAGATGGCTTCCATGTAGCTGCGTAGACGGGCGAGGTCGGTCAGTCGGAAATTGTAGATATCTTGAATAGGGCGATGACGGTAGAAACAGTGCCGTATCATGGACCAGTGACGCCGATAAATGTCACTCACTGGCTGGGCGTCCTGTAAGAGATCGCTAGGAACATTTATGGGCTCGTCCAGAAAATGTTCGATGTTGTCAGGCGTATGACTCGAAACCGTAACGGAGGGGTCCGGCTGGATATCCAGGCCCTCCTGGACCGTGGGTATAGGCAGGCTCTGCGTCATCGCATCACCAGTGGCGTTCGTCTCTCCGGGTTCATCTTCACTGGGTCTGACCTTCCGCGGCTCCTCTTTAGTGGAAAGTTGTCGCCCAAACCGTAGAGACGGGGCATGCCTCAAACGTTGGTGCCGTCTAAACCGACTGGGTCCGACTAACTGACCTACTCGTTTGAAGAGTCGACCACAATCATTACATAGTACTGTCGCACCCGCGTGGAGTACCCTCTCATGGCGCAGTAAATTATCCTTCCGATTGAATGACCGTGCGCAGATTATACAAGGATACCGGGCATCGTTGTGGGTGGAGGCCTCGTGGCGTCGTAACTTATCTAGACGAGTAAACATCTTCTGGCAAGTTGTGCAAGTGAACATCTTGGTGGTTGACAGATTGTCTGATGAAACGGCCAGGCCGCCTCCCTTTTATAGCACGCTAGCTGGTGATCTATTTTTAGCACACTCAGTTCAACTATCCCCAAGTCGAGGGCCGAGCCGTGACATCTTCGGTAATCTCCGTGTCTCTTCGGTCACCTCCGTAACGTCAACGACCAACATGTAGACATATAGAGTATGTACGGCATGTTATGGTATTCATCAGTGCATGAGTGACGCATTCAGCCGATGGGGGTGGTCGGTCAGCTTGGTAACGAAAAACGTAACATTGGTCACACTCTCCACTGTCCACTTGGTGTTGGGGCGTTGTTGTTGGGTCCATTCCAAGGGATCCACGGTGTCCAGTTTCTCCAGCATCGTCTCTAGCGACGCCCGGTTAATGATGGTAAACGGTTGGTCAAATACCCGGATGTTACTGCTCGGGTAAAAATATCGGGCTTGGTCTGTGTCCTTATGCTGCAGCACATAGCCAAACGCCAGATTTAATTTGAAGGACGTAGCTTGGTCATTGAAGATGGCTTCCACGTAGTTGCGTAGTCGGGTGAGGTCAGTCAGTCGGAAATTGTAGACATCTTGAATAGGGCGATGACGGTAGAAACAGTGCCGGATCATGGGCCAATGGCGCCGATAAATGTCACTCACTGGATGGTCTTCGTGTGACAGATCGCTGGGAACATTTATGGGTTCGCCCACGAAGTGTACTTTACCCTCCACGTCGTACAAAATCTGGCCCAAGGTCTTGTCGTCGGAATTTGACTGTTGAATTAAGGCGACATCATCATCGTCCCTCGTGCGATGGGTGGGAGTTCCCCCTGTTTCGATATTGATGCCTATGGGCTCTTCTACCTGCAAACGTGGCTGCCGAACAGGGTGTCGTGTGCGTTGGTGTCGCAGCAACTGACTGGTCAGTTTGAAAAGCCGACCACATTCTTCGCATGGACGCTTGGGTACTTCATGGCGTGCACGTGTGTGGCGCTGTAAATGATCCGGGCGCTGAAACGACAGTGTACATATCGTACAGTTATACCGGGCGGTTCCTTCGTGCTTGGTAGCCTCATGGCGGCGCAAGTCGTGCAGACGAGTGAATGATTTCGAGCACGTAGTACAAGTGAACATCTTGGTGGTTGACAGAGTGTCTGATGAAACGGTCAGGCCGCTTCCCTTTTATAGCACGCTAGCTGAGGTCGGAAGTGACATTTGCATATGACCTCTGTGAGGTCACTTCCGCTTCCGTTCACGTGACCGGAAGTGACCTTTGGCCCCGGCGCGCAAAGGTTTCCACACTCATACGCCGCCATTTTGGAGCCGCCATGTTGGATCCGCCATTTTGGAACCACCATCTTGGATATGTTCCATAATGCACCGGGTCAAAATACTCGCTTTTGATTGGACGAGAGCTCTGTGACGGATTTTAAATACTCGCTTCTGTTTGGTGTACGTCGCTAAAGGTGACCGGAACTGACCTTTGACCCCGGCGCGCGGGTCAAAGGTCAGTTCCGGTCACCTTTAGCGACGTACACCAAACTGACCAGTCAGTTGCTGCGACACCAACGCACACGACACCCTGTTCGGCAGCCACGTTTGCAGGTAGAAGAGCCCATAGGCATCAATATCGAAACAGGGGGAACTCCCACCCATCGCACGAGGGACGATGATGATGTCGCCTTAATTCAACAGTCAAATTCCGACGACAAGACCTTGGGCCAGATTTTGTACGACGTGGAGGGTAAAGTACACTTCGTGGACGAACCCATAAATGTTCCCAGCGATCTGTCACACGAAGACCATCCAGTGAGTGACATTTATCGGCGCCATTGGCCCATGATCCGGCACTGTTTCTACCGTCATCGCCCTATTCAAGAGGTCTACAATTTCCGACTGACTGACCTCACCCGACTACGCAACTACGTGGAAGCCATCTTCAATGACCAAGCTACGTCCTTCAAATTAAATCTGGCGTTTGGCTATGTGCTGCAGCATAAGGACACAGACCAAGCCCGATATTTTTACCCGAGCAGTAACATCCGGGTATTTGACCAACCGTTTACCATCATTAACCGGGCGTCGCTAGAGACGATGCTGGAGAAACTGGACACCGTGGATCCCTTGGAATGGACCCAACAACAACGCCCCAACACCAAGTGGACAGTGGAGAGTGTGACCAATGTTACGTTTTTCGTTACCAAGCTGACCGACCACCCCCATCGGCTGAATGCGTCACTCATGCACTGATGAATACCATAACATGCCGTACATACTCTATATGTCTACATGTTGGTCGTTGACGTTACGGAGGTGACCGAAGAGACACGGAGATTACCGAAGATGTCACGGCTCGGCCCTCGACTTGGGGATAGTTGAACTGAGTGTGCTAAAAATAGATCACCAGCTAGCGTGCTATAAAAGGGAGGCGGCCTGGCCGTTTCATCAGACAATCTGTCAACCACCAAGATGTTCACTTGCACAACTTGCCAGAAGATGTTTACTCGTCTAGATAAGTTACGACGCCACGAGGCCTCCACCCACAACGATGCCCGGTATCCTTGTATAATCTGCGCACGGTCATTCAATCGGAAGGATAATTTACTGCGCCATGAGAGGGTACTCCACGCGGGTGCGACAGTACTATGTAATGATTGTGGTCGACTCTTCAAACGAGTAGGTCAGTTAGTCGGACCCAGTCGGTTTAGACGGCACCAACGTTTGAGGCATGCCCCGTCTCTACGGTTTGGGCGACAACTTTCCACTAAAGAGGAGCCGCGGAAGGTCAGACCCAGTGAAGATGAACCCGGAGAGACGAACGCCACTGGTGATGCAATGACGCAGAGCCTGCCTATACCCACGGTCCAGGAGGGCCTGGATATCCAGCCGGACCCCTCCGTTACGGTTTCGAGTCATACGCCTGACAACATCGAACATTTTCTGGACGAGCCCATAAATGTTCCTAGCGATCTCTCACAGGACGCCCAGCCAGTGAGTGACATTTATCGGCGTCACTGGTCCATGATACGGCACTGTTTCTACCGTCATCGCCCTATTCAAGATATCTACAATTTCTGACTGACCGACCTCGCCCGTCTACGCAGCTACATGGAAGCCATCTTCAATGACCAAGCTACGTCCTTCAAATTGAATCTGGCGTTTGGTTATGTGCTGCGGCATAAGGAGACAGACCAAGTCCGATACTTTTACCCGAGCAGTAACATCCGGGTATTTGACCAACCGTTTACCATCATTAACCGAGTGTCGCTAAAGACGATGCTGGAGAAACTGGACACCGTGGATCCCTTGAAATGGGCCCAACAACAACGCCCCAACACCAAGTGGACAGTGGAGAGGGTGACCAATGTTACGTTCTTCGTGACCAAACTACGGAATATTGCCATCGGGTGAATGTATTCACCCATGCACTGATAGATACTCAGAATGCACAAACATGTATCTGAGGATATGTTGCCTCAACGGTATCCTGCCCGACGATGATTAGAATAAACGGTTCAGATGGCACTTTCTGAAATGGAGACTTCTGATTGGACAAGAATACATCTAACGGACAGGAACGAATATGAAACATGCAAATGGTGGCCTCTGATTGGATAAGAATCTTCTTGAATTGTAAATATACCCAACGCGGCTCCCCCAGCGTGGGTATGATGTAACATTGGGGAGAATAAACTATATGAAAAAAACTTCTTGTTGTTGTTGTTCTCTCATGTGTCATCCTTGTTGTTGTTGCTGTTGTTGTTCTCTCTCCGGCGTCATGGCGTTATGTTAGAGTGTTAAGGTGTAACGACGAGCGTTGACGGGCATCACTGCATTTCGAAGAATTAGTGACAATTCCATGGAATATCAGAGCTTCTGAGCTATTTCACCAGGGCGTTGAAGCATTAAGAATGGTGTTGGTGGGCGTTGCTACAAGATGACACCTCACACGGTCCATTTGGACCACGGATGGTCCATCTCTACACCAAATACCTCCTTTCACTGCCCCAAAATGCTCACTTTCGCTACTACTCCTACTGATGACGTCACCAATGACGTCACAGATGACGCGAACATACCTCAAATCGAGGTCTGCACGTCGAAAACTACAAGATGACACCCCACACGACGCATTCGGACCAAGGATGGTCCATCTCTACCCCAAATACCTTCCTTCACTGCCCCAAAATGCTCACTTTCGCTACTACTCGTACTGATGACGTAACCAATGACGTGACAGATGCTGTGAACAGCCCCCAAATCGGGGTCTACACCCTGAGAGCTACAAAATGACACCTCCCAGGACGCATTCGGACCAAGGATGGTCCATCTCTACACCAAATACCTTCCTTTCACTGCCCCAAAATACCCACTTTACTTACTACTCGTATTGATGACGTCACCGATCACGTCACAGGTGACGTGAACAGACCTCAAATCGGAGTCTACACCCCGAGAGCTACAAGATGACACCTTCCAGGACGCATTCGCAGCGCGGATGGTCCATGTCGACCCAAAATACCTTCATGTACTGCCCCAAAATGGTCACTTTACTTACTACAACCAACTGCGCATGCGCAGATTAACGCGACTTGCTCTTAAAAACACACCATTCTGACTCTAACCCACACAAGCTTCACTTTGACACCTTCCACGACCTATTCGGACCCATAGCGGTCCATCTCTACCCCAAACACCTTCATGTACTGCCCCGAAATGGCCACTTTACTTCATACAATCAACTGCGCATGCGCAGATTGACGCGACTTGCATTTAAAAACACGCCATTCTGACTCTACCCCACACAAGCTTCACATTGATACCTCACACGACCCATTCGAACCGTGATTAGCCCATCTCTACACCAAATAACATCCTTCACTGCTAAAAAATGCCCACTTTCGCTACAACTTGTACTAATGACGTCACCAATGACGTCACAGATGCTATAAATATCCCTGAAATCAGGGTCTATACTCCGAGAGCTACAACATGATACCCCACACGACGCATTCGCAACGCGGATGGTCCATCTCTACACCAAATACCTTCCTGCACTGCCCCAAAAGGCTCACTTTCGCTAATACTCCTACTGATGACGTCATCGATGACGTCACAGATGCTTCGGGCATGCCTCAATTCGGAATGTACACCCCGAGAGCTACAAAATGACACCTCACACGACGCATTCGGACTTGCAACGATCTTGTGAAGAAGGATTCCATGGTATGATGAAGGTAGTTCTATATTGATATGCACCAGTTTATTTTCAAAAGAGGAAAATAAACGAGTGAAGCTTACGAAATAACTTGGGTGTTTATTATTAGTAGCCTGTTCATTGTGTAACCATATACCCTGAGATTATTAGTCAGAGCAGAAAATTATCTGATCATTCTCACATATCCGACGGCTTAAGAGCTCAGGGGCACGTTTAACCGTTTCTGAAGAGTATTGTTAAAGTCCCCGTGGAAAGATCACTCCGACCTTGCCTGTCTACGGAATTATTACACAATAAATATGTTTGTCCCACGATGGAAACGAAGCAGTTAATTTAGAGCTGCTAATAGAATCTCCATTCTTGATGTTGAAGAGAAGAATACATTCATTAAGCTATCACCAGTCTAAAATATGGTCTGGAAACAATTTGAAGCTAAGATGAGAAATCAAATGTTTTCAGCAGATTCCGTGTATAACTTTCTGTGTTTTGTGTGCTACTGGGAATTAGCCGAACGGTGCATGGCCTCATAATACACTTTCACGTTTAAATTCGCTTATAGTGTTGTATTGTAGAATCAACAAAACCCACAAACTATACAGTGTTCAGTTTGGAGTATTTATGTTTTTGTCAGAACCACATTTACCCGAGAATATGACGCTGTAACGCTGTCTTGAATGAGAAACTCTTCTGATAAATAAGTTCGTACTAAATGGATGTCATTTTGATATCCACCCGCAAGATCTAGTTTGTTACACACATACAATGGTCTACAACGAGTGCGATGATAAAACAACGCTGATATTGTGTTTTATGTAAAGGAAGAGCACAATGATGAACGTGGCTCATCAAATCGCCAAAATGATATTGGAACTAGAAAAAGTAGACATTTGATTGTAAACTACTTGTTATAAGTTGTCTGTATAAACAAGCTCGGGCTCTAATTGATCCAGTTGTATATACGAGTTGTCATCGTTGGGATAATGGAACTATAGATCACGGTAAAATTTAATTATATATCTATACTCAGACGTTGTTTTTGGTTATATCAAGCGCTATAGAATTACATATTCTCCTTCTCCCGACGTCCTTATTTAGTTCCGAAACTTTTTACCTATTTTGTCTGAATATAGCTATTGTCTCTCGCGCATTAAAATTGAGCTAGATCAGGAATATATGGTTTTGACAAAAACATAAATAGTCCAGACTGAACTTGAATAATTTGTGCGTTTTGTTTTCTCTTTGTCCCAAAAGTATGAAAAATCATCGAAAGTTGCATTTTTGTTTTGTTTTTTGCATGAATGTACGAATGGGAAGACGGTGAAATAGAGATGTCATTAAAAGCAAACTTAGGGTGAAAGGTCAAGTTCATTGGTCATAATAATTGAAAATCATTGAAAAAGTGAATGGATTTACACGTTTAAAACTAGTGTTGAAACTTACTCGTAAAGTGTTGAAATATAACTCTTTAAGTGTGTCCACAGGGACAACATTATACCAACTGGGTGATCAGCTTCATCGACAATATTGCAAAGTCACAGACAGCCGAAATGGCATTAAATATTTACATATGTGACGGGTAGGAATTGTACTATTAAATGTCATTCATTTTTTCGTCTGGGAATTGGTCTAGTCCGAGTTGTCTCCCTTACAACACAGCGAATAGATGGGATTGGAATGATACGAGAGCTGGAGATGTACATGTATATAAAAACTAGTGATATATGTGACGGGTAGGAATTGTACTATTAAATGTCATTCATTTCAGTCATATATTCATTGTTAGGAGTACTTATAATATAGATTTGTCTATGCAGGGCATTTGGCCGTAGGCCGGTAAGTGGAGTCGACCCCTAAGCGAACAGCTGTTGCGTTGCCATGAACAACGAGACGTAAAATGGCGGACAACTCAACATTCATTGATCACTTCGGTCTCTAATTTGTTCGCCTCCACAATTTAGTAGCGTGCTAAATTAATTCAAATTGTGTCTATTAGTCGTGTAAAGTGCTGCGGACTTAGTTGCCATGATTTCTTCGACACGCTGTTCCAGGAGTATGTTTTCCTCCGCCATAAGGATATCACATAATTCATCCACATGCTCCATCTCATCAATCAAACGAATACGGTACTTGGCAAGCCGTACTAAAAATAATGATGATGACATGACTATGGGCTGGTGAAAAACTATTACGGAGTAATAGTCTAGTGAATTGGCACTGGTAAAATCGAAAAAAGTAAATGGATGGCTGTGCTGGCTGCGTGGCTGGCTGGCTGGCTGGCTGGCTGGGAGACAGGTCAGGTAAGTCATTTGCATATTTTCAGCGGACAACAGACCGCCATCTTGAAAACGACCACCCTAACATACAAAAACAAGCCACCATCTTGAAAACGACCACCCCTAACCTACAAAAACAAGCCGCCATCTTGAATACGACCACCCCTAACCTACAAAAACAAGCCGCCATCTTGAATACGACCACCCCTAACCTACAAAAACAAGCCACCATCTTGAAAACGACCACCCCTAACAGACACAAACATGCCGCCATCTTGAACATATGCAAATGAGAGCTGGGGATCGGGAAAGTGACATGCTGGGGATAGGGAAAGTGAAATTGGCCGCCATCTTGAAACACACCATCCCTAACACACACAAACAAGCCACCATCTTGAAACCGACCACCCCCACCCTACAAAAACAAGCCGCCATCTTGAACATATGCAAATGAGGGCTGGGGAAAACCCATAACACACACAAACAAGCCGCCATCTTGAAAACGACCACCCCCACCCTACAAAAACAAGCCGCCATGTTGAAACCGACCACCCCCACCCTACAAAAACAAGCTGCCATCTTGAACATATGCAAATGAGGGCTGGGGAAAACCCATAACACACACAAACAAGCCGCCATCTTGAACACGACCACCCCCACCCTACAAAAACAAGCCGCCATCTTGAAACCGACCACCCCCACCCTACAAAAACAAGCCGCCATCTTGAACATATGCAAATGAGGGCTGGGGAAAACCCATAACACACACAAACAAGCCGCCATCTTGAATACGACCACCCCTAACCTACAAAAACAAGCCGCCATCTTGAATACGACCACCCCTAACATACAAAAACAAGCCGCCATCTTGAATCCGACCACCCCTAACCTACAAAAACAAGCCGCCATCTTGAATCCGACCACCCCCACCATACAAAAACAAGCCGCCATCTTGAAACACACTTTCAGTGCAAGTGCACTCATAGGCCACGCCCCCAACCCCCTCGCTCCGCCCAAATAACCCCCTCGCTCCGCCCCAAATGACGTCAAAAAAGGTTCTCGCGCATGCGCAATTGAGGGCTGTAGATACTTAATCAACTCTACCTACTACTGACATGTTTCGCGTAATACACTGCGCGCATAATAATGTAACAGCTCATTACATTTTTGTTGCCTGTGGGTGAGATTAGATTTGGAGCTGTTTGTAAAAAGCGGAAAACGGATCGAGGCTTGGTGAATGACTACTTGCGTGCCTCATGAGGAGCGAGAATGCTTTATTTTGAAAGCTTTGCTTCCCAATCACGATGTGTTTCTACGCAAGCTTTCACGTCGGCGGCGAAAATAACCTCGTGATCTAAATCACATTGTAATGTAATTGTTTCGTTTGCCACTTTCCATCGACCTCTGTTCCTTCCGAAATACGATCAACTATCGGCTTGAATAGAACAATATCTATATATTGTTTGTTTGTCGACTTCAACAATTGTGCGGGGAAATAGAGGACTTCACAGACCCAAAGACCGGGACTGTGAGTATGGACACCTCAGATCCTCAGACATTACTGTGTGATCACTTCGTGGTTCCCGAAAGCCGGAAGTATTGTGGCGATTGCTATTTTCTAGCACTGGAGTTAACAATTAACCAATTTATAAAAAGGCTGACATGATCGAACCCATTTCGTCGCCGAAGCACTTTGGCAAAGAATGTATATTTCAAAAAAGAAATCTCAGATGCATTATCAGAGTTAGCATACGAATGTTAGAGAAAGAAACCAGAACTTTGATGTACATGTAAGGCCGCACGAATATGTGACTGAATTAAAACGCTAAAAACGGTGGGTGATTGAAAACACATGGTTGGTTCGAATGACATTTTCTATGTAGAAACAGTCAGTTAGTTTACCAAAGTTGATTTTGTGTGCATGGTTTAAATACAGTAGAGTCCGCGAATGGAAGGCAAGGACCTGTATAAGACCGAACGAGCTATAAACCACAGATAATTCAATAATATTCAATTCGGTCTGAGCCGTTTTTCCTGGACAAATCGTTTGCAACCCTATAATCACATGCGGTGTGATGTGAAAATGGATATTCCACATGCTGGTCCCTTAGATTGAAGTGCTTACCGAGCTGATTGGTTCATGGGTCCAAAATTAACCGAGGGTGAGTCCCTCTCTCTCCATCTCCATCCCCCAGCCATCCTGATACTTTGATGACGTGGTCTCCAAGTTTTTCCAACTTCAACTCCCTTGTAACTTCCAACTCCTTTCTGTAAACAACAAAATTATAGATGATTAAATTTGAATGACGAGGATTTAAATTCCGTTAAACCTTGGTCATCATGAATTATGCCTCTAAATGAAGATTCATTGCAAATTTGAGGGAGAATCCCAAAAGTAGGCCATCTTCATAGGTATTCTCTCATCACATACAAAAGTTCCTACGTTTTGACTTGCACATTAATTAGGAAATTTACAAAACAGATGTCCATTCATTTAGCCTCGAAGAAGGGGTTATAGATATAACATAATTCAGGCTTTTAGCTAGTATTTGTAAACATGGTGCGCATTACAAAGTTTTTAATCGGGTAAAACTGGCAAAACTAGTCCGGCCCTTGTCCGGGTCAATCTGATCCGGAAAAGAAAAATTCCGACCCGGATAAATCGGAGGTCGTGTTTACACAACAATTATCAAGGTCAAACTAGCGCACTACAAATAATCCGAGTCAAATTTATACCCGGGACAGATTGACCCGCCAATATTTGTCTGATCCAAATTATCCGGAAAAAAGATATCCCGGTGAATTACACCGAATTCCTTACATTGCATTGTAATGGCCTCGTTGGTGTTTGGAAGTAATGTGGAGTGTTTAACAATTTAGAGTCCGAATGGTTATTTTCACCGTGGTGTCGTCCGTTGGAATTTGACAGCCATGCCCGCCAGGCATGGTTAGAACCTATAAACGGTCGGTCACAGCGCATGTGCTGTATATTGAAAGGTAGGTTTTCTTCTTTTTCATTGGGTGAAACCAGGTTTTAGGACAGCAGAATGAAACTGGAATGTTGAGTCGCGATATTTGTCAAACGTTCCGATTATTTTTCAATTCGGTATTATAACTTTGTTGGCCTAGCGTTAAAAAGAATGTTCTATTATATTTCCAGTTGATAAGATTCAGTATATTAAAAGTAGTTTGCTCATGTGCAAATCTGAGGGTATTATTTGACCGGATTCAAAGAAAACATCGGGTGTGCGGGGGAGGCAGGGAGGTCTGTACACGTCAAAGTCACGTCATGAAGGTCAACTTCTGCTATCGGGGGCAGAAACAAGTGAAGTGAGGCTGTGAAACGGAGCATGCGCTTTGGGAAGGTTGCTCTTCAACAACACCTCGGGCAATTTGCACCGAAAGACACATACGAGTTATACATCAGCAACATATCACTGCAAAGATTTGTTACGCGTTACATGTTTTATTTAAAACAGGGCGTGTCAATGAATGAACACCAGGTGATTATAGATAAACGTCTAGTGTTTATCCATAAACGCCCAATGTCTTTGACCATATAAGGAATAATGCTTGCTGAATCATATTTATATCGTGTCTCTCCACAACAAGAACTATTCGTGCTCACGCCAATTCTATGATTGTAAATTATATTCTTGTACATCAACTCGAACATTTCAGTTACAAGGTCAGCCACAGGTGCTAAGTTCTAAGTTGATCGATGACAGTTCCAGTGGCTTTTGTAATTGAATACCTTATCAACTGAAATACCCCTCTTTTCTTCATTGGGGTACCTCAACTAGATATTATCATACCTAGTCTCTCCTTGGGCATAACTATCTGTCCCCAAGGATGTTTTCATAAGGCTATCGAGTGCATAGTAATATTATATAGGCAGCAAGCCCGTTTATTAATTGGTATGGTAATGCTTATGTTGGTTCACACACCTTTATATCACTGTATAAAATATTTCAACTCAGTATCTAATCAACCATTCGCAGTGATATCCATTCACACAGAAACTATCTGCATTCACAATCTATCCATTCACAAGACAGCCATGCACAAAACATTCACGGCAGCCATTCACGGGCGTAAGCCATTCGAGCGGCCATTCACGTGGTTAGACATTCACGGGCGTAAGCCATTCGGTGAGCAATTCACAACACGGCACAGCCGCTACACAGTAACGGCACGACACCGCTCCTGCCTATCTCAGTGGGCCCTGTCACATGTATTATAACCAACAAAAAACCTCTTGACTCGTACCTAGCCCTCAACTCACACGCACCGTTGGGGTCTAGTAAGCGACAGGCATTATGTATTCTCTGATTGGCTGCATTACCGGTCTAAATCTAGACCGGTAAATAGACCAATGTCAATATGTGTTGTTTTTGTTGTTCGTGTGTATCTAGTGACCAGTACTCGTCTATGGTGCGATAAAGGGCCTTGAGGGCTACGGCCACCAATCCACCAAGTATTATATAGATCCTTTGTAAGATTTGATGAGCGATGAGCGATTATGGTAGGTTTCCTAAATGAAGCCCTCGCTTCTACGACTACCACGACGTCCAGCAAGACGGTACATCTTCGGAAAATTTATGACCTATTCCAAGGTTCTTAGCGTGACATGTACATGATCAGGTCAGGGGATTTGCAGCATTTCTGTTCTTCATTCAATACATAGTACTGTTCATACGCCCTATGATATGTACTTTTGTTGCTAACATTATGCAAGTTTTGTTGTTAAAAAAATAAAACTGAACGTACTTCTAGGCCTACTCGTTTGAAGCAGCAGACATTATAAATTTAGTTGACCTAGATTCTGCATTGAAGATCAACCATTGAAACGCGGAAAACAACGAATTACGTCAATTATACAGTATTTTCGCCTGCATGTTGTCTGATCGTACTAGTCTTGTTTATCTGATGATGCTAAACAATAATGATCTTGTGAACTTTGGGATAGGCCTAGGTCATAAATTTTCTGAAGATGTACCATTTTGCCGACGTCCAAACAAGCATGGAGGGGCATGGTGGGTGGAGAATACCATGGGCCAATCACTGTGCAGTGCTGATTTAAAATGCCTGTCGATAACTAGTCTCCATAGAGCGATAGCGAATTGGAGCTGGGTACGAGTCTAAAAAACCTCTAGCGTGAATATTAATACCATGGTCACGTGTCGGTGAGTAGCTATGGTGGCAAGCTCCATGGCCCACCTGAGCTCTCTCATGCATTTAAGTAGGCTTAACGTAGATACCTTGATAATTAATTAAAGATACAGTTTCAGCCCATTAGGCTAATTTTCCACACCCCGCTTCCAACTCTTCTAATAAGTCTATTAAAGAGATCAAGCAGATATGTGCAGAGGTCAGGTAGATATAAGTATTATATGTACTTAAACAGTGACAATAATCATAAACAAATAACATTGCTTCAGGCAGAATGACGAGGCATGATTATCTGTCCCAAAGATGTTTTATAAGGCTATCGAGTGCATAGAAATATTATATAGGGAGCAAGCTCGTTAAATAATTGATGTGTAATGCTTATGTTGGTTCATACACCTTTACATCACTGTACAAAGTATGTTAAGGACTCGAGTCCCGGGATAGCGCCTGATACTAGACACACTCGTGCATTCTGTCTGATTTCATCACAACCACTTCACATACATATATATGTTTTATATGGTTGGAAAGATCACGATTCGGGCGTTCCAAATAAAGTAAAAATTTAATTCTTACGTTTATTTCACCGGTTTTGTTGCAGTTAGAAAACAGTGATTTCAAAAAAATAACGTCTTTTTTATATCGCTAATTTCACCTATTATTTTACAAGTAACGAGTCCGAGATTTTGCATGGTGATAATAAACCTTTCAAACCAAACGAGTGTGTCTCAGTTTTTTTTTAAACTCTTAGAAAAAGTTTGAGAGCGTTGTAAAGTTTATTTTTTGAAACAAAATGAAAGTCTATTTCAAGTTCCAATAACATCAAAACAAAGCAACATTTTGAAAAACTGAGACACAATCATTCGGACTGTAATGTATATATTATGCTCCCCAAAAATTGACATGATCGGATGAAAAATAGATAAGTTATTAGCAAGTTTGTATGTACCAGCTGTTTAAAAAAAATATGTCGGATATAGACCGTAAACAAAAATAATCTACTTTTCAGATGATATTCTGTAATTATTATCCGCTACTTCATGATAATGACACAATATTCTCACACAACATATAGGGATTATAAACCAAACGTTCTTTAATCACTTTGGAACAATATATTTTGAGAAAGTGTAGAAAATCAGGCACGAAGATGAATTTTTAAGCTGGAATATGCTCCGTTGGTCAGTTTTCACGCCTTCCGAAATCCCCCACCACGGGTGATTGAGTAGACGTCGAGCATTCTATAGAAGGCTTACAGAGATGTGATTTGCGGCAATTGGACATTCATGGATTTAATTGCCGACTGAAAAAGGTCTAGCTCAAGGAAAGAGAAGAAAACAGGAACTGGTCAGTCTACAGACCGTAAACGGGAAAAAACTGGCAGCGGCCATTTCCGGTGTGGAGTTAAAAAATTTTACTATTATCGCGAAAGTATACAATTTGCGGGAATATAATGTTTGCCGTTTTTATAATTATATGTATGATGGTGTATTATCGCGAAAGTATACAATTTGCGGGAATAATGTTTGCCTTTTTTATAATTATATGTACGATGGTGAATACGTAAAGTATTTATTTTGAATGAATACCTCACTTTCTACATTTGCCGCATGTATAATGCGATAATGAAGTATGAAGTAATACTGAATCGGAGGTATATATGACCGAACAGCAGGAGTCGTGTAATAATGTTTATCAAAGTTTCTTTTTGCCTGCATGCGTGTCCTACTAATCTTGTAACGTTTTCTTCCCATGATTGTGTTGGCAAGTAAGACATGATGATAGAATGTCGAGTGAGATATTATGAAAAGCATTACGCAAATTCGCAATATATATATCTGCATATACCACATGCTTTCCGGAAATGGTTGACCACCTGAGCAGTGTGTTTGTATTTTTTTATTTTGTCATGTGGCGCGAAAACACTGAGATAGACCATATACTTTCCTGTTCAATATTTTGTAAACGATGGCTGCTCCGGCATGAATGTAGTAGAAAAACAACTAATTATAATAAATGAGCCCAGCCCGTGAATTGTGTGTATTGCAATTACAAATAATTAGCCGAGGTTCGGAAGGCACAGCAGGCGATAACACTTACTGTGAGCAATGAGCACTAACCCCCACAGCCACAGACAGTGATTTTTGATAGCTGAAATTTCACGTTTGCAAACATTTTTTAAGGAAAATAACAGAAACACTTGATAGGTTTTTCCTTCAACTTTTGAAATATGCAAAGAAAAAAATATCGATAGTTTGAGACTATTCCCCGGGCCTCGAGTCCTTAACTGAGTATCTGATCAACCATCCGCAGGTATATCCATTCACACAGCAACTATCTGCACTCACAGTCTATCCATTCATACGACAGTCATCCACAAAACATTCACGGCGACCATTCACAAGTTAGCCTTTCACGGGCGAAAGCCATTCGGGGAGCAATTCACAACACATCCTCGCGAGCCAGTGTATCGATCGATCTGTTAGGATCGATACACTGGCTTGGTATCGATCCATACCAGTTCTGGATATAAATAGATCAAGGGGTTGCCTCTGAATCAACCCAATCAGTCAACGCGCTAAACTAGTTGATAGGCCAATCCCCTGTGAGGTATGAGATGTGACAGGTTTGAATTTCATCGCGGGCCAAACTGCTTTGATGTCAAGATGAAATCAAAGCAAAAATCGCAGTCTTGGGATACTGACATGCTAATTCAAAACAAACTCGTGGGATGAAATGTACGAGATTGTATAATGGAGGCAACGACTCAAGAACTCATTCTAATCACCAAAAATGTCCAATTAAACCCTCTGCGAGGACTTAGGATTTACCTGGACTTGTGAAGATGTTCACAACACGGCACAGACGTCACACAGTAACGGCGCGACATCAAATGGCAGCCTATATTCTGACCCTTTTGTTGGCCAAATAAATATATTTTATTACTCTATACCAGTGTTTTGTGTAGTTTATAAATTATACAGTAAGCAGCTACCTCAAAAGTTCTCATTATCTTGGTGATTCATTGACGCCTAACAGTTTTAGTCCGCAACTCCCCCCCCCCCCGCCGCTAACTGTCCGCAACCCCCCCCGCCGCATATCCCCTCTGCCAGGCTCTTGCATTTCCAACTGAATATTTCCCGTATTCTCCAGTCTGACTGTATAGGAAAGTACATGTTTGCCTAAAACACTGTATTTTTTCTATCTTAATCTGCCTCTTAAAATGGGTACATCAGGTTTTCGTTGGCGGTGGGGGGAGAGGAGTTCAAATTCCCTGGCGAGTTGGCTCAATTTTACTCTAAAACGGATGAC
The DNA here is from genome assembly GCA_036873755.1 of Hanleya hanleyi. Taxonomy (NCBI): domain Eukaryota; kingdom Metazoa; phylum Mollusca; class Polyplacophora; order Lepidopleurida; family Hanleyidae; genus Hanleya; species Hanleya hanleyi. Next base: position 110,164 of record JAVTVY010035435.1, on the reverse strand, counting down.
ATGCATGTTTTCATATCAATGTTGGTGTTTATTATAACAGGTTATAACACTTTTTTTCATAAAGCAAACGAAACAAAACATACAGAAAGGAAGGCCATTTACAATAGCATATAGGTTTGGTCTTTTTTGCATTCACTCATTGAAATATATATCCAAAGAACTTATGATCTGACTTTCGACCACATCCTGCTCATCCGAGAGATGCTGCAGTTTTGTATTCTAAATATTAGCTTCTGATGTTTACATATATATTTTCATTAAATCACGATTTCACAGTCTTATAAAAATTCACTTTTCAGCTGCGGGTGAAGTGTTCCTGAGCCTATGGAGATGAGAAAGAACTGGTCATTTAACAACACGCCCCAATCAGTGACCGATACTCTGTACGATTCAAAACATCAAACCACTGGATTTTAAAGCTTTTACCAAAATAACACAAGTGTGTGGAATTACAGTGTAGCAGATTTGAGCCACCGAGCGTGCGGTGCTCCCCCCCCAACACACACATACAAACACACACCCCTTCACCACCAGTCACAATTTGGAATTGGATTAATTTGCCCTTGGTGTGATATCTCTCTACTAGGGTGTCTGATATACGCCTGTTTCGGACTTTCACTTTCAAAAATACAGTTCCGAACATACTAAAACTTAAAATAATCACCAGTCTAAATACTATGATGTTGAAATTAAATTGTTGAAATTTCAAGGAAATTGAACCCGAAGCAGCAGTTAACTGAAGTTCATTGAACAACAATGCCCCCTTCTGGGCAGTCATCTCTCTCACACACAAATTTGCAGAAACATGTGTAGTCCAACTCGTGGTAATTGCGTCTAAAATCAATAAAATAAACACCGAAGTTAACAAGATTGTCAGTTCACTGGAGGAAACATACCTACAAAAGTCAAGATTCATATCTTTGAGCATTAGGCTCAAGCTTGGGGGGAAAATATGGGCTAATTCCAGTTTGCAGGTAATTAGGCAGTAAATTTAGCTATGATCACCGAGAGTTAATCAGATCATCGACTCATTAGTGAGAACAACCATAGAACGCTTTAGAACCATAGCTTTAACAGTTTAGGCTGTATTCCGCTCACGACATCACCCCAGATGGAAGAAATGGGCAAAATATGATAAATAGTCCAGATTGGGCTGTAATCAAGCTTGAGAAAAAGTATGGACTAATTCCACTCATTGGTGAGAACAACCATAGAACGCTTCAGAACCATAGCTTTAACGGTTTAGGCTGTATTCCGCTCACGAGATCACCCCAGATGGAAGAAATGGGCAAAATATGATAATAGTCCACATTGCTGGTAATTAGGCAAAAAATTATTCTACAATTTCGAAAATGGAATTTTTTTCGCGCTGTACATCCTAGACTCGTAACTTGCCCCCAGACTCACGGAGATCTGAAGACAAGCAGTGAGTAACCATCTTGCCATCGGTGACTGGCTGATCTGTCTGGCCGAGTGACGTCACCGGTCCAGATCTGCACCGGTGACATCAGACGGGCATGCGTATATGAAAGTTAATTTCTTCGAAATAAATAGCTAAAATTTCATCGCAAGAGTTACTGCGATGTAGTTCTGGCCGTCATATTACCCGACATGCGGGGATATTATGGGGTTTCTGTTCAAGCGTAAATAGATTTTGAAATGAAAGAAAATCTGATCCACCGATCAACCAGTGACAGCTGAGTCGCTGGTGGCAAGATGGCTACTTATTTCTTGTGAACTCAGATATCCGTGAGTCTGATGACATGGTACGAGTCCATGTACATCCGGGGTGTTTTCTCCATCCAGGGAGTGTAAAATTATATCAGTTGCACGGCAGGGTCTGCTCAAGTAAATCCTGTCAACTCGTGATGCGGTACGGTACGAGGATTATATTGGAATGTGGTCCCCGGACACATAGAGTGGATATGTTAAAGGAATGTGGATGGTTGAGTGTTAGACAAAGATTTTATCTTAATAGATGTACCCTAGTTTGGAAGGCTATTAATGGCAATACGCCAAGTCATCTCAAAACAAGTTTCAAGCATGTCTCTGAAAAACATTCATATAACACAAGATCTGCTCCACTAAATCTTTTTCGTGGAAATTACCATAACAATTCGTTATCGGCTCTTGGGGTCACTAGCTGGAATAGCCTGCCAGACGAGGTAAAGCGTAGTCAAACCTTACAGACTTTTAAAAAACACTGTTCTAAGTATATAAGAGCGTTTGTTGAACCTTTTTAATGTGATGTTCCCATATACAGTGCAATATACTACTGTGTGATATGTAAATCGTGATCATCACGTAATCATTTATATAATCATTGTCTCGCTGTGATATTGTTTCTATTGTTTTAGGTTTTTATTGTTTTTATGTAAATATTGTAAATAATCTGCACGGATGAAAAACAGCATCTGCTGATTCCTTTGCAATAAACTGAAACTGAACTGAACTCAGCTTAAATAACGATGTACATCAGTCAAGCTTACAGAGCAAAGCTTATTGGGCATAATCATCTCGGTATACACAAGTGATTACTATAAGGTTTTGTTTTGCATCGTGAACGTGTATTAGGGGACTGTTACCAGCGTTTTCTGAGCTGACCTACTTTTGATGAAAATTTGACCTACTTAGGTGACCTATAACATTACGCTTGGACCCCCAAGTCATCTTCCTCACCCTACTTCGTAGGTCCTTTAAAGTTTCTGGAAGTGTTAATTCAAGTAGTCCAAGTCTTTTCAATTTTTTTTTACCTTTTTACACAAAGTACATGCAGACCTATGGCTTCAATGACTATCGCTCAGATCGGCAGAAGATCAACGCAACGGGACTGATAACCACTTCCAGTAAAAAACGCTTAATAGCAATTCGGGCAAAGTCCATGACACGCATGCACGTGAATTCGATTCGAATCAAAGGCGGACACGGCCATTATTCCCTCAGGTTAATCCGCTATGGTTCCGCTATACCCCGCTGTGTCAGCATCGTACAATAAACACTTTCATCATCAGAAACTGTGTCTCCCTCTATTTCTAACTTCTAGTTAAACGCAATGAGGGCTCCATAAAAACATCAATTAACGATTTCACATTTTTCCTGAATAGATCCCCTCCCACATTCTTCATGGGTTCCAAAACACATCCAGAAATTATTTTAGATCCAGGCCTCTTGCGCACTATGCGACCCAAGGGCGACAACTCGTGTCGACCTGAAAACGTTATTTCGTTATTTACAAAAGTTTTACAGCGCCTCCCCCCCCCCACACACAAAACTAAGCCTGAATCAGAAGCTTGGAATGAAATGACAAGGAATCATTGCCAGTGAATCGATAGGGGGTTAGGGCCTAGAATCTCGTCATTCATCTCACATTCACAACACGTTGACTCACCATCATCATGCTCAGAAGTTGCTTCTTCCGGAAGGCTGAATCGGAAATTTCAAACCGATTGAATGTGCGGTAATATCTGATTGTTTCGTTTGCTACGACGGATATAGTTGCTGGTAGGAAAGCAAACCTATCAGAAGAGATGCCGAGTCAGAGTTTATATCAAAACTCTGATGCTTAGATCTAGATGCGGAGTAACCACACAACATTCGTGCGACGGAAACAACCATTTTCTTGATTTTGTTCCAGCGTAGCTTGCACAATGTCACAACACTTTGGCGATTTCTCAGCGAGTTTCTGGGAGAGAAAAGCTGCAAATTTGCAAGGCGATGACATCTGGTATTTCTTCCACTCCATCTCAGCTATCTCGTACACCTACATGTATACCGAATATACAGATCAAAACAGTTGAAGTTGCCGCTGCTATAACTTTGCTCCAGCTGTCAGCTTGAAACCGGATCTCGGCCTATGCATGGTCTCCAACAACACCCCCAACAACGCACCGAGCAACCACGTGACCGTACTGGGAGATCAGCTGACAGTAGTTTGGTTCCCTATCAATATTCTTGCGTGGGGCACCCCTCCAGGGCCCTCCGGATACCGCCTACGTATCCTTGGGTTTGAGAAAATTTACTGAGCAAATATTTCGACAATCATTTTAGTCTAACCGTTAAATCTTAATAATATGAATAGCAGTTCCTGAGACAATAACTATTTCCATACGGTACCGCCGTAGAGCCTAAGAATCATGCCCAGTGGCTAAAATTGTCCGGCTCTTATCCTACTACATTTTTCTCCACAACAGGGATAAGTGCAATCTCAGTAAACTCAGATATAATATGGTTTGTTGTTTTGTTTTTTTGTTTTTTTTTTTGTTTTTTTTTTTCGTTTAAGCCCTGGACATAACCATTGGGCATTTATTCATGCATTTGGCCACGATTTTACAATTTTGCCCTTACATTTCCCACGTGACCTGGGAGTAACAGGGCAGCATGTATTCAATTATTAAACAAAGAAACAATAAAACGAGAGATCCTGAAGGCTCTAGGCGCCCACCATTGTCAGATAATTGTAAGCTAATGACAAGAGGATCTTTTTGTCCATTGTTACTAAGAACAAACAATTGATTTGTAATTTTGTTTACAGAATTTGGAACCTGAGCGAAAAAGATCGAAAAAAGGACACTGGAAAACACCAAGATATCATCTTTCTAAGTTTAAGGAGTTTCAAGATGTCTAGAAACTGTACTTATGTCAGTTGTAATAGTACAAGAGAAAAGAGCAAAGTTAGTCTGAAAGTAAATGTCCAGAGGATCATTCGTCTTCGTTTTGTAGTATTTTTTTTTTGCACGTGTCATCATTGGGTACTGGAAGCGAAGGCAAATGTCTTTGACCCTTTAGCATGAGCTATGAAACATACTTAAGATTTTATAATTAGGAAAGAATGCTAATTCTGTTCTGTTTACTGGGCTTGTTTGAGATATCTCTTTCAAGATACCATGCTCGGAAATAGTAACATGGTACAATACTTAATACTGAAGGGATCTCGCAGTAATGTTGAAACTTCGAAAGTGTCTGAATCCTGATTATCTCCCTTGGATCGAAACACGCAGTAATCTAATGTTGTAGTTGTAGCGTTGTGTCACAAGAGTGACGTCCCTTCATGTAGCCGACCCGTCGGCAGACGAAATAGTTCACTGGACTAAGAAAACTGATTTAAGAAATACATTTTAATTTCGAATTATTTGAACTCCTTGATATGGAAGGTGAAGGTATGAATATTCTCTATAGTCACTATATAGAATATGTCCCACTGTTTGATCCGCCGACTCGTGTGATGCAACGTTACAACTCGGGAATACCGTAATAATATTAAGCGTAACTTAGATTTCGAATCGGAACAAAAAAGGCATCTTGCACAACTAGGCCCAATGTGGGACCTGTGTACCAAATTTCAGAAAGAATCCATGAAGTAGTTCCTGAGAATTGACGATAACAATGTTTCAAGAGATAATTCAAGATGGTCACCTGGCGGCCATATTGGATTGTCGAATCGGACCAAAAAAAGGTATCTTGCACAACTGGACCACAAGGGGAACCTGTGTACCAAATTTGACAAAGATCCATTCAGTGGCTCCTGAGGAATCGCAATAACAAAGTTTCATGAAAAAATCCAAGATGGCTGCCTGATGGACATATTGGATTTTGGAATCGGACCAGAAAAGGAATCTCGCACAACTGGACCACAAGGGGAAACTGTGTACCAAATTTGACAATTATCCATGCAGTATTTCCTGAGAAACCACGATAACAAAGTTCCATGGGGAAATCTAATATGACTGCCTGGTGGCCATATTGGATATCCGATTGGGACCGAAAAAGGTGTCTTGCACAACTAGACCCTAAGGGGAACCTCTGTACCAAATTTGAGAAAGATCCATGCAGTACTTCCTGAGAAATTACAATAACAATGTTTCATGGGGAAATCCAAGATGGCTGCCTGGTGGCCATATTAGATTTTCGAATCGGACAAGAAAAGGCACCTTGCACAACTAGACCCCAAGTGGAACCTGTATACGAAATTTGAGAAAGATCCATGAAGCAATTCCTGAGAAATCGCGATAACAAGGTTTCATGGGGATATCCAAGATGGCCGCCATGTGGCCATATTGGATTTTCGAATCGGACCAGAAAAAGGTATCCTGCACAACTAGACCCCAAGGGAAACCTGTGTACCGAATTTGCGAAAGATCCATGCAGTAGTTCCTGAGAAATTGCGATAACAAGGTTTCATGAGGAAATCCAAGATGGCCGCCTTGTGGCCATACTGGATTTTCGAATCGGACCAGTAAAGGTACCTTGCACAACTAGACTCCAAGGGGAACCTGTGTACCAAATTTCAGAAAGATCCATGAAGTAGTTCCTGAGAAATCGCGATAACAAGGTTTTATGGGGAAATCCAAGATGGCCGCCTTGTGGCCATATTGGATTTTCGAATCTGACCAGAAGAGGTATCTTGCACAACTAGGCCCCAAGGGGAACCTGTTTACCAAATTTGAGAAAGATCCATGAAATAGTTTCTGAAAAATCGCAATAACAAGCTTCCATGGGGAAATCCAAGATGGCTGCCTGGTGGCCATATTGGATTTTCGAATCGGACCAGAAAAGGTATCTTGCACAACTAGACCTCAAGGGGAACCTGTGTACCGAATTTGGGAAAGATCCATGCTGTAGTTCCTGAGAAATCGCGATAACAAAGTTTTATGGGGAAATCCAAGATGGCCGCCTTGTGGCCATATTGGATTTTCGAATCGGACAAGAAAGGGCACCGTGCACAAATAGACCACAAGTGGAGCCTGTATACAAAATTTGAGAAAGATCCATCAAGTAGTTCCTGAGAAATCGCGATAACAAGGTTTCGTGAGGAAATCCAAGATGGCCGCCTTGTGGCCATATTGGATTTTCGAATCGGACCAGAAAAGGTATCTTGCACAACTAGACCCCAAGGGAAACATGTGTACCGAATTTGGGAAAGATCCATGCAGTAGTTCCTGAGAATTCGCGATAACAAGGTTTTATGGGGAAATCCAAGATGGCCGCCTTGTGGCCATACTGGATTTTCGAATCGGCCCAGAAAAGCTATCTGCACAACTAGACCCCAAGGGGAACCTGTGTACCAAATTTCAGAAAGATCCATGAAGTAGTTCCTGAGAAATCGCGATAACAAGGTTTCATGGGGAAATCCAAGATGGCTGCCTGGTGGCCATATTGGATTTTCGAATCAGACCAGAAAAGGTATCTTGCACAACTAGACCCCAAGGGGAACCTGTGTACCGAATTTGTGAAAGATCCATGCAGTAGTTCCTGAGAAATCGCGATAACAAGGTTTTATGGGGAAATCCAAGATGGCCGCCTTGTGGCCATATTGGATTTTCGAATCGGCCCAGAAAAGCTTTCTGCACAACTAGACCCCAAGGGGAACCTGTGTACCGAATTTGGGAAAGATCCATGCAGTAGTTCCTGAGAAATTGCGATAACAAGGTTTCATGAGGAAATCCAAGATGGCCGCCTTGTGGCCATACTGGATTTTCGAATCGGACCAGTAAAGGTACCTTGCACAACTAGACTCCAAGGGGAACCTGTGTACCAAATTTCAGAAAGATCCATGAAGTAGTTCCTGAGAAATCGCGATAACAAGGTTTTATGGGGAAATCCAAGATGGCAGCCTTGTGGCCATATTGGATTTTCGAATCTGACCAGAAGAGGTATCTTGCACAACTAGGCCCCAAGGGGAACCTGTTTACCAAATTTGAGAAAGATCCATGAAATAGTTCCTGAAAAATCGCAATAACAAGCTTCCATGGGGAAATCCAAGATGGCTGCCTGGTGGCCATATTGGATTTTCGAATCGGACCAGAAAAGGTATCTTGCACAACTAGACCTCAAGGGGATCCTGTGTACCGAATTTGGGAAAGATCCATGCTGTAGCTCCTGAGAAATCGCGATAACAAAGTTTTATGGGGAAATCCAAGATGGCCGCCTTGTGGCCATATTGGATTTTCGAATCGGACAAGAAAGGGCACCTTGCACAAATAGACCACAAGTGGAGCCTGTATACAAAATTTGAGAAAGATCCATCAAGTAGTTCCTGAGAAATCGCGATAACAAGGTTTCGTGAGGAAATCCAAGATGGCCGCCTTGTGGCCATATTGGATTTTCGAATCGGACCATATTGGATTTTCGAATCGGACCAGAAAAGGTATCTTGCACAACTAGACCCCAAGGGAAACATGTGTACCGAATTTGGGAAAGATCCATGCAGTAGTTCCTGAGAATTCGCGATAACAAGGTTTTATGGGGAAATCCAAGATGGCCGCCTTGTGGCCATACTGGATTTTCGAATCGGCCCAGAAAAGCTATCTGCACAACTAGACCCCAAGGGGAACCTGTGTACCAAATTTCAGAAAGATCCATGAAGTAGTTCCTGAGAAATCGCGATAACAAGGTTTCATGGGGAAATCCAAGATGGCTGCCTGGTGGCCATATTGGATTTTCGAATCGGACCAGAAAAGGTATCTTGCACAACTAGACCCCAAGGGGAACCTGTGTACCGAATTTGGGAAAGATCCATGCAGTAGTTCCTGAGAAATCGCGATAACAAGGTTTTATGGGGAAATCCAAGATGGCCGCCTTGTGGCCATATTGGATTTTGGAATCGGCCCAGAAAAGCTTTCTGCACAACTAGACCCCAAGGGGAACCTGTGTACCAAATTTCAGAAAGATCCATGAAGTAGTTCCTGAGAAATCGCGATAACAAGAATTGTTTACGGACAGACGGACGGAAGGACAGACAGATGGACGACGGACGGACGGACGGACGACGGACCACGGACGAAAAGCGATTTGAACAGCCCACCATCTGGTGATGGTGGGCTAAAAAATAAATTACACATATCACATGGAATTAAAATTTTGTTCACAATGTGGCATGTTGAAATGGATTTGATAGTCATTTCAATAATAGGCCAAAATCTGATCAATTATTGTATCCATGAACTTGTGTTTACCAGATCTCTTCAGAACACGCAGGGTAAATTTGATATCGTTCAGAAAATGGGTGAAATTCTGCTCATTCTCTCCCACTTTGCACTTATAAGTGAAGAATTTAGCTTGCATGTTGAGGTAATTGAGACAATCTTTCTTCTCAGTATCTGCAATACCATACAAATAAGATTGCCTATCAACCGTAACATCTAGTAAGGTGTTAATCCAATCAAAATATTTAACTATGAAGTTTTCAGATTGGGAACAGTCTAGGAAATAATGTGATATATCATCCTCTTTTTGACACTCTGGACAATCTGGAGAGGAAGCAATTTTGATTTTATGCAAATACTTTCTTGTGGGGACAATATTGTGAACAATTTTAAATTGTAGTTGCTTGTGCTTATTTTCAATGGTTGATTGGGATAATGGGAAATTTGAAAGCTTAGAATACGTTTATAAAGAAATTTAGTGCTTATTTTAGGGTTACCTAAAAACATGTTTTCAGTTACTTTAGGGGGTATGTTTAAGTTAACAGATGGTCTTTGGCTATAAATATTCAATATGTTCTGACCTGTAGCACGTTTTATTGATGTTAACACTTTTTTATATAATCCATATTTAACTTGCATTTTGTACTTTCTGCACAATTCCTGCAGTGTCAAAACTTCTCCATTATCATCCATCACATCTCTGATGTATACTATTCCAGCTTTTACCCATGCATCAATGTATATGGGAGATTTATCTAAAGTAACCTTTCGATTATTCCAAATAATTTCATCATATATGTCTGTATCTGTATTTTGAATATCTGCCCAGAACTGTAGGACCTCTTTATAGAAAACTGGAAGTGACACTTTATTTAAATTGTAATTACAATGAAAAAAAACAGTTAGTCCTCCTACACTACTTAATTCTGCATCAAGAATACCTTTCCAGAAACTATTTTCTTCAGATAAGAAGTATCTGTTCAACCATATTAGTTTAAGGGCCTTATTCATGATTGAGAAGTCAACAGCATTTAAACCACCTGAAACAGGGTGTTTCACAAGTATTGCTCTTTTGACTTTTTCAGATTTATAGTTCCAGATGAATCGAAAGAATTCTTTGTTAATTTTGGATATTGTTTTCTTATTAATAGGTATATGGCTAGCTAGGTAAACTAATCGAGACAGCCCCTCTCCTTTAGATAATAATACTCTCCCTAACATAGTTAAATTCCGTTGTGACCATATTTTAAAACGTGTGTGTATGCTCTCGATGGGAGTAGCTGTGTTTTCATCCAATTTTGTCCTATCTCTGAATATTTTAACACCCAAAAATTTGACCCCATCATGTTTAAACTGTAATTTGGGGATAATATCTTGACAAACCCTATCTTGTATTGGCATAATTGTAGATTTCTCCAGATTGAGTTTCAGTCCACTAATACTTTCAACTACAGAGTAAAAATTCAGAGATTTTTCAGCAGATAATATATTTTTCAGAGTCAGTGTTGTATCATCTGCGAAGTAAATGCCTTTTGTCTCCAAACCATTTATATTAACCCCTTTTATTTCAACATTACTCTTGAAATTGATGTTAATTAATTCCATGCATATGATAATGAAAGTACTCAAAGTACTGATGTCTGGATCGCCAATAATGGATTTAAAGTTTCAAAACGTTTCAGCTGGCATGTTTCAGTCAATAGCAGATGTATGGATAAATGTGGAGATTTTCTCCAATTTGTGGACGAGTCTGTTTGGGAAATCACAACCATGACAACTGGAACACAGTTTAGTCTTCAAGGAAGTGAATTTGTGAAGGTGGTTCATTTAGAAATATGCTAGGTCTTCATGGTAGCAAGAAACTATCTACAGTAATATGGTTAAAAGTGGATCGTCTGCGTCAATGTCTTCTACCAGTTTTTGCGAGCAGATTTTCATAATTCATGCAATTTTATTGTGACAAAGCGACAAATATGCGAGGAGACTGGATAGTTTTATTAATGTGTTTTTATTTGTGTAGCACAGATATTTGCAAGAGCTGCATGAGTTTGTGTTAAGTCCCCATTACTTATATATGCCTGCATGGTGTTTATAATAAATTTGTTTGTTGACAACGTGCGAAAATTCCTGTTGTTGTTGCTGTACGATCATTGCGTATATAATTTAGTTTGAAAAAGTTTGAACACCACCAACAACAAAACTTTTCGAAAGCGGTACCTGACAAATTCTGTTGTTTCCACTTTCGAAAAGTTTTGTTGTTCAAACTTTTTGAAACTAAATTATATTCGGAGAGCAGAGTACATAATACATAAATTTGCAGTGGACAGGATCCGGTCAAGTTCACAAGACGAGAAAAATGTAAATACTATTGTTGTTGCTTCGACACATATCTCCTCTGGAAATATATTCCATGCAGTATGCGTACACATTAAAATAGTAACGAACGCCGACTTCACGGGAAAGAACGTACGAGTGTTGAAAACTGGTGTCTTCATAATCCCAGAACCTGAACCTGTCAAGTGCGACAGTCGGAACAAGATTTGCAACGTATGATCGTACAGCAACATTAACAGGGATTTTCGCACAAATTGTCTCTCCAACGCTATCGTTGTGTCAACAAACAAATTACGAACTATAAACACCAGACATATATATTATAAGTAATCTGACTTACCGCAAACTCAGACAGATGCAAAAAGCGCACAGTGGGCAGCTTACCATATTACCAGGTCATCAATTTACATTTACAACAGTCTACGGTGACAGCACAGTGCTGGCATGAGTTATCGCCTGGTGGGCGCTGAGAACCGGGTTTGAGCCGATCGCCCGGAACCAAAGAACAAAAAAATAGTCCACGGATTTAAGCAATCCCTGGGCGAAGAAATGAATATGAAATACACTCAAATTCAGATTTCGTTTTATTTCTAGTTCACATGAAACGATTACGACTGTTTTTTTCTTCATTTTCTGGTTAATACCCTGATATAAGACTCAACACAGTGAAAATCACTGGCGGAGTGATACAGGTTAACCCAGGGTCATCGCATTATAGTGCATGTACACATTTGCATAAATTTCGTGAGTGGCAGCATAGTCTGGTCGACACCGCTACGCGGTGGCGATCCAGATAAAAATATAGGGAGACAATGGACAGCCCTGGCGGGTACCTTTTGAAATAGGAAACCAGCCGGTAGACACTCCCTTATTAATGACACAACTTTCTATGTTACTATAAAATAATTTCAGCCAGTTTGAAATTTGTGGCCTAAAATTAAATGCTTCAACTGCCTCGTGCATGAATTCCCATTCCACTGAATCAAAGGCTTTCTCAAAGTCTAAAAACAATAGATAACCAGTCTCATTATCCTCGTAAGTTTGAAGTAAGATGAAGTTTATTTTTATCTATACCACTAGAGGTGTACAGTTGTTTATAATACTTTTGAAGTTCACACAAGATTTCTTCATCCTTTGTAGACAATAGACAGTTTATTACCTTCTTGCTTCCCTTAGATTTCTCAAGGTTATAAAATTATTTTGTACTTTTTTCTCCCTTTTCCAACCAATTACTTTTAGATCGGATGAAGGAGCCAAAAGCTTTGTTTTCATATAACTCTTCCAACCTCTTTGTTGCAATCACGGAATATTATATCTGAATTCGGCCCTATTATATATGAATCCCATGCGAATTTGAAACTACATTTGTTAGCCAATCAGGTGGCTAGCTTGTTTAAACAATTTCAAAATCACGCCCACAGTAATTACACACAGTAGCACGTGGACTAATATATAAACATTATCGGAAACAGTATCCAAATATGCCATCATTTCCAGACATTATGCATGGTGAACCATAAAGATCAAAGAGTTTACTTCCGCCGAAAAGTCTGGCTTTGTTCGGGGTAGATATAAGATTGTGCTGTGCTATGATGTTAATCACCGCGAATAAACGTCAATCATTGTCGACATAAAAGTCAGAGATTGCCATGATTGGATTATTATGGGATCTCGCAGAATATCGCCAAACATTTCGCACGAAGTTTTCACAGCGTTACGTCTAGATGGTATTTCCCTAATTTACCATCTTGGTTTACCTAGATTGGGATAATAGAAAATGATTGAGAAGGGACAGACATTCATATCCATCACACTGGCATTCAGGTATGGTCCATCGAGTTCAGATTCAGATTTCAGAATCAGATTAATTTCATGTATGGTATACGACATGATAATACAATATTAAACACACAAATACAAGCGTCTAATCGGTCATTCAATATTCAGCCGTCGTCTATTATAGAATTTTTAATGACCAGATAAAAAATGATGAACAATATAGTGGAGTATATGCAAATTATCGGCTGACCTGTCCTCAAGAGGAGGACAGAAAACGTTTACGTTCGTTAAGCATTTCGTGTAAAAAATGTCCAACAAAAGTAGAGATGAAAGGCGGATCTACGGAGCGGGGGGCAGGGAGTTTCGGACCCAATTATTACATTGTAATGACGCCACTGATGACGTCACTTCCGGTCTAAACCACTTCAGTCGTCTGCACACCAAAATCATCAATGACCCCATGTACGCACGGAACACCAAATACTCACTAAACTGTCCTTTTTCTACAACTGCCGGACTGCACATGCGCAGAATGACGTGAACAGAAAACATACTCCATCACAGTGGAGTCTACCCCAATAGAGTTTGTCACACAGATTGGCCTTTATGACTTCAATCTTGTGTTTGTTACATTTTTTTTATTTATTTTTTTTTATATATATTTATATCTTTGTTAAAAGAGTTGTTGGGCAAACGACTGGCCAGGTCTCGGAATTCTTTATTAGGTCCGACAACGCCGCTTGGTAGATGCGGTTTGAGAGGGTGTTGTTTTAATGGCAGGTGAATACAATATGTAATTTAGATCTTCTGTTGCAGAGTTTATTTCCATGTCTGTATGTTTAATGTCGGTCTGCATATTTTTTTTGTATCTTACGCTGTGACGTGGTCTTTTATTAATTCGAATTTTGCTCTGAAGATTAAACAGTTTGGGTTTATTAACAGAATGATTAATGAACTCAAATTTCGGAATTGTTGAGTCAGAATGAACAGATTGTGGTGTTAAATTATTTAACCTCGGGCTAATTACACGGTTTATGTTTTTGTGGGGTATATGATATAGTCTACGGCATTGTATCCTTGTTTTGTAAAACAAGTTAGTTTGCCCCACGGGTTCTGCCATTCAAGATCCGCATTCCGGATGTTATACACAACACTGCAAGTTTTCTGCCGTGAGTAGTATATAAAGGCTATTTAAAGCCAGTTTGACCTACTTATTTGTTCCCCCGGGTAAAATTTAAGGGTTGGTCACGTGGTGATCACGTGATCAAGGCATGTACAGACTTGTTCTGGACTGGGGGTTGTCACGTGTCTATCGCGTGATCAAGGCATGTTCTGGGCTGTGCAGTTCTGCAATGCATGTAGTGAACTTTGACCTACATCCGGGGACTTCACGTCCGCGCCTCCAAAAAAAAAACGGTCATAGAGATGTGTTCGGTTTAGCATTGGGCAATTTCACTGGGTATGGGATATAAGCGACACTCCCACGGATTTCCTTTTATTACCTTATACGGCATCAATGACCTTTGTACCAGTGAGCGTGAATACATTATGACGTCTCTCTATGTAATTGAGATCCGGTACATGAAACAACTGTACCGGAGAATTGAGAATGAAAAGTTATTTGGAGCGTGATATAATATTATCAATATCACGGAGTAATGGTCATTTTGTAGAGTTCTGTTTGTTCTACACGATGCAAAAAAAGAAAATTTTCGTAGACTTATCTATTGATTTTGGACAAGCTCCAAAGTAGACGACTAATTAAAATGGACAGAATATATACTCCTCCCACAATCTGCATAAATACAGTTATCTGCTTCTGATAATTTGAACGACATCAAATTATTATTTAAATCAAGATGGCGCCTCACTGAACACTGAGCGCTCGACCACAGTCTCTGAGTTCTTTCGGTCCCATTTCTCCATGGTTTTAACCATGGTGATAACTGGCATTATATGACTAAGGATACCTTCTTCACGTAGTGAGCCGTCATTATGTTATATTCAGATCATATACGCAGCAGTGTGTACAAAGTATTTTGTTATGGCTTCTGTCAAACTACCAAAAATATGATGGGAGATAAATTTACAAACACGTGATAGCTCATGACATACTACATGAGGACCATGACACACTTATTTTGAACTGGGGTGAATTGGGACAATGGCCCGAGAAAAGTATAAAAATTACAATTTCTTTCACAATACCATAATAATCTTCCAAATCTAAATTCTTGTTTCAAGAAGTCGTCATAGAAATGCCTTATTTAGTCATCCTATATTTCTCAATTTTGATAGGTTGGTACAAAACGTCATTGATATGTCCATCTGTATATTTCTATTTCCTGTCCATATGCAAGTTAATGACACCCCAAAGTTCAATCTTGTCCTTCCATAAAATATATTATAAGTTAGATGAAAAATATACGATATTACTTGTTTCATTGTCCCACTCTTGTAATAAAACTTATTGCAAGTACGTGTATGGGGTGAATTCGGAGATGCCAAAATGTTTATAATAACTGTTATTCTGGGGTACCCTTATGTGGCGCTGTTGGCGTACTGGGGATGTTACTACCCGTTGATTGAAGGCTTTTAATAAGACTACAGGAGAAATGACGTCAGTAAACCAGTAAAACAGTTCATGGGTTCTAAGGTGTTTTAAGACCCGCATGGCACATTTTCAATCCTTCCGGTCATGTGAATTCGGACCTGAATGATCCTATTTAGAAATATTGCAACATTGAAGAAAACTGAATACCTTATTCGTCAGACCTCATTAAAAACTATGCTCGATATGGTCGCATGCAAAATTAAACTTTCAGGAAAGTAAATCTGAATCCACAGCATTTTCGAATAGGAGCTTGAAGCTTCCAACTTCGGAGCTGGGAACTTGAAACTTCAGAACTGGGAACTTCGGAACTTCGGAACTTTGAAACTTGTTTTAGGGTGTCCATAGACTGTGTTCGCACAAACACTGGTAAGTGTATCTTTCTAAAAGGTATTGCTAATAGTCTTATAACTGGTTGTAATAGTATATGTGTACTTTTCATCTATTTGATGTAACCATAGAAACCCCGACCGTTTGCACCTTTTTACCTTGTCCTAATTCCTATATTAGGCCATATATGAGACCTATACGTTGAAGAAGTATTATATTATTGGTCTACTCGCAGTTGTGGCTCTGGATCAGCGGAGTGCAAAGTCTATCATGGAGACGTTAATCTAGTTTATTGGCAACCACATTTTCTGGAAGTTTGTATCTTCTCTATTAGGAAAATTAATGGTGCCAAGTTTCCATTCCTGAGTTTGAAACATTTTTGGTTAGCCCTTCCTGGTCTGTATTATAGGGCACTCGGAAATCTAGCTTCCTTTATGACTTTTCGCTCTATCACCAGAATGAATGCAATCTCTTCGAGATTTTGAAGTTATGGTAGACTAATTTTCACTAATGGCGAGGCATGGTATAATAAAAAAAATGGTGGCCATGGGGTGATCTTAAATCTTCATTTTCACGGGTTTCGTCTAGTGTGGTTCATCTACACATATTTATCAAAACTAGAGCTGCGTGGCATTATTTCTTATTTTCCGTTAATTCAAACCATCTCCTACACGGAGCATCGCGGATAATAGTGGCCAAGGGGAGATTCCGGAAATTTATTCATTTCTCTCACCAGAAGATACGCATTCATCGAGATCAAACTTCCTCGTTGTATACTTTTACAGTATATAATTTATTTTAGCCTCGTTTGGAAACAATTCACATAATACTGTGAGCAGAGCATTATGGGTCATTTAATTGATCTGGAATCTCATCTGTTCACGGTCTTCGCTTAACTTATGGCATCCGTTTCACCTCGTTGTCACCAACGCTGTTTTTTTCATGAGGGGGATAATTAACTCCAGATGATAAACTATGAGTTACTTCATGAAGAAAATACACTCTTTGGCTCTTGCATATACTACCATTTTTGGTTATAGAAAATTTGGAACATTTGCCGGAAAGTTGCGTGGAATAGGATCGGGCTCCAGTGAGTGAAAACTGTATTGTTTGAATTTATATATTCATTTACGTTACCTTTACTCACACTTGAGAGTGCACTTGGCGGTAAATAAATTGGTTTTATGGACCAGATCTCATTGATCATTAAAGAAATCTCTGTCCCAATTTTGTCAAAAAAAATGGCCAAGGGGATGTGCGAAAGTCTTCTCGGTTGTTGCGCTTTCCGAATTCACCCTGCTGACAAAAATGCCAGGCAGGATCTGAGTGAGCGTTCCGAACTATCTAATTTAATTGGTCGTATCATCAGCATACTGAGATAATTTAAATTTTATGTCAACTACACATATTCCTTTCACCTCTTGTTCTGCACCCAACATAATTTCAAAAACCTCGACACATAATAAAAACAGATACGGCGATAAAGGATCCCCCTGGCGACATCCTCTTCCTCTGAAAAAAGATGGGGTCATATATGAACGTCCACCATTATTCTAGAAAAGATATTGTTATATAAGGTTTTCGCCCAGCTTTGAATTGATGGATCCAAATGATAGAGCTTCTATACTTTATTTTTAAAAAAAGACCAGGAAACCGGGCGAAAGCCTTTTCGAAATCGACTGACAAATCATTCCTGGAATATCATCATTCTCAGTTTTACTCAGTATGTCAAAAATTAACCTGGTATTTTCTCTTATATATCTCCTCGACATGAACCCCTTTTGATTTTCATTGATTAGGCTATCAAGCAAGTAAGGCTAACTTATAAGAGGAACTCAACAATGTATTCGGTCTCCAGTTTTTAAGGAACTCTCGATGTTTTGGTTTTGGAATCACTGTAATTATTCCCCCTTTATGAGTTATTGACATTTCTGCTTCCTATATCCCTCGTTAACCGATCTTAACCAAAATCTACCAATATCAATCCAATTTTTTTTTCAAAAATTCAATAGAAAAACCTTCTGAGCCTGGGCTCTCATTATTTTTTCATTTTCTTCAAAGTCGCTAATGCTTCTTGGTAATTGATTTCCCCCTCTAATTGTTCAGCCACAGTATCAGTAAGATGGGGGAATTCATATTTTTCTTCAAAATTTCATGCAATGTTGCTTTTTTCGTATTTTCGTCGATTCACGGAAGATCTGCTCAGGAAAGTGAAGATTATCTGCAAATCTGAAAGCTGTTGATATCTTCGGAGGAAAGAGGACTGAAATAAAAATATTTTCTTCACAGATCGGAACAGCATAATATTTATAGATTCTCGTATATTACAAGGGAGTGGCGATGACTGATAATACAATCCTGTCACGTTTCTATGCCGTCATCGAAGAACTCTTCTGAAACAGCACTGAATGTCTATACCAGTATGGGCATATCTTCATTTATTGTACAAAGAAATATACCGATACGAAGGAACAGACCAAGAAACTACTCTGCGAACGGTTTATTACCGTATGATCATATAAGCTGAAGGCTTGAGTACTCTACAGCCATCTTCTTTAGTCATGGTCCGTCTGACGGTACGGAGTCTACGGACCGGCATAATGGAGGATGCTGTATAGCCATCTGCCATGGCCTGACCTGACTTCACTATATAGCATTTAGTTTGGTACAGTTAGTTTTCTTCGGTCACGTTGATTTGCTCGCTGTGCATACACAGATCAGGCCGGCTGCTATTGACTTTCCTCGACAATGTATGCCAATAAAACCGCAAGACAGGAAGAAATGAAAACCTTCAAAACACGTTGATTTAATTTCTCAGAAAATTATGTCTATTTTTTCATAACCGCGATAATTAACTTCAGAAGATAAATTGTAAGATTCTTCATAAAGAAAATATACGCTTTAGCTCTTATATATAGAAAATTTGGAGCATTTGCCGGAAAATTGCGTAGAGAAGAATCGAGCTCCAATGAGTGAAAATTATAATATATGAATTTAGCGTGTAAGCTTCTCCCATATATATATTTGGTTTACATTTACTCTCAAATGAGAGTGCATTCTGCTATAAATAAATTCTTCTAAAGGACCAGATTTCAATAATCATCAATGAAATCCCTGTCACAATTTTGTCAAGAAAATAGTCACACGAAGTTTGTGCCCCTGGAAGTCTTCTCGGCTGAGATTTGCGGGATCATCCTTCTGGTAAAAACATTGCCTTTATTCCGTATTTTTGTCTGTTCAAATATCGAAAGACTTGTTCGTAAAAGTGAAGCTTTTCAGTCATTCTAAAAACTTCTGATTCTTTTCTGAAGGAAGAGTACTTCAAGATCAATATTTCCTCGGAAGATCGGAACAGATTACTCAGAACTATAAACACTTTTGTATCTTTGAAAATGATCAGTATCATGGGTTTCCATTTGAATGAAATAAAGATAATCAAAATGTGATCAGGAAAAGTATAATCATTTACGATTAGACTTTCCATCATTATAACCTTGTCTGTTGATTGCACTATTCATTACCAAAGCTAAGGATCGTCACACACTTCAATTGTGCATTTCTACCCACAACTTCAAGGATAAGAACATTTCATTCCACACCTTTGTTTCATTGTTCATTGAAAATGTTAAACACTTGCTTCGCCTCAGATGCAACCAGCTGGACATATTGGTAGTGAATATTTTTTTATACCAAAACTGACGGCTTTCCTGTGCAGCTATATGTAGCATGAGTAACCCATTCACGAATTGTAGCATAACCGTGAAAATTATTATTTCACACAGTGGCTGACTGCAAATTATTTCATTCTCTTTCAGACTACTGACAGAAGAAATTCCCCGGTTCCGAGCAGGCCATTGGTTCATACTCCATGTAAGAAACACGAGACAAATCATACAATAGGCAAGTCTGGATACAACAATATATCTAGACTTGGGCCTTTTCAGCTACACATAGACTTAGACAATAGCCTCCTACATGACGTATCTATATTTAGTATATTCATGTGTTTGTTCCTTTTGTTTCTATGCGTTAGTAAATTTACCAGAATCTCTCTATCTGCATCATATCTGTCACCCTACTGAATCGACAAGTATGATTGTAGGTAAACAGCGCCGGTCACGTGTCAAATCACAGTCAATGGTAGGTTATACGGTGCTTTCGTTATCAAGCGTGGGCGTCTGTCTGACCAGACGACAGTGACCACAGCCGAAAATGAACTATTTTCAGCATATCGATGACATGTATGGTTACTGGTGTCCAGTCATTTTTTGATGGAGAAATATCGTACTATATTGTTACCAAATGTAGGGTTATTACTATTTCAAGTTAACAAAAAATTTAAACATTTTTGCGGCGAGAGGTGTTTTTAGGTGTTGGTGGACAGTCCATGGTAGGTATTAGCATCGAATTATAGTGTGAGGGAATGAGCACAAAATGAACACGTGGGAACTTACTAACTGCCTCATGTATCACTGACTCATTCATCTCTCGATTCCTTCAATTGTGTGTGTTTAATAGGAATATGAACCATTAATAGTTTATTTTCTGTCTGTCTGATATTACGACAGTCCATGGTATCATCATCGGATCGATCGACAGTCCATGGTAGGTCAAAATACGGTCAGTTCGAACTGACGTGAACCGTGTAACCTTGGCCAATGATTCGCCAAATGGATTGTTGCCAAGACAAATGGTAGCTACCATGGACTGTCGGCATATCTGATATACAATCATATGTTGCCTCATTATAACATTGCAGCTGTTATCCGGCTTCAATGTGAAGTGATGCAATCTACAGGTCATGGTCGCATGACAAATGGACTGGTGCATACACCTACAATCATACTTGTCGATTCAGTAGGGTGTCTCTGCTACATCCAAAACAAGCAACGTTTACGCTAATACAGTTTTTATGTAGTTACTACTTTACAATACTGGGGCATTTTGTATCTCGTGGAATTACCATAAAAGATGAGCTATCACCCATCCAAATATTTCCATAGAAATTTTATACAGAAATCAATCCTACAGGATCCTATTAAAAAATCCCATAGGATCTAATTGTATAGGATCCTATTAAAAAATCCCATAGGATCCTATTAGAAATCCTATAGGATCGTATCTTATATGATCCTATTAAACACGTGTATACGATTTTGAGCCAAAATTCTATACGATCCTATAAGATTTTATCTTAGAGGATCCTATTAGAAATCATATAGGATCTTATCATATAGGATCCTATCAAAAATCTTATAGGGTTTTGGGCCAAAATCCTATACGATCCTATAAGATTTTATGTAAGGGTAAACCACTCTCCAAGTTTGAAGTCCATCGGTTCAATAATTCTCGAGTTATTGTCAGGCAAGAAATGCGCAAATGGCTGACACTGCATGGCCATTTTGGATTATGCAGGTAACTGAAAATCAATCTTAATGCCCTCTCACTGACGTTAAGCCCATGTCCAAGTTTGAAGTCGATCATTTGAATCGTTCTAGAGGAAAAGATCCAACTACTTAAGATGCAACATAATCCAATAACGCTGGCGACCATATTGGATTATGCACATCCATGAAACACAATCTCAACTGTCCCTTCACCAATGTCAAGGTACTCCCCAAGTTTGAACTAGATCACTTGAATCGTACTCCAGTTATTGTCTGGACAAAATCAAACTGTTTAAAATCCAATAAAATCCCATCTGGCTGACGGTGGCCATATTGGATTATACAAGTCCTTGAAAAACAATCCCTATCATTTTCTCAACATTGTCAAGGAAATCCCCAGGTATGAAGTAGATCTGTTGAATCGTTCTCAAGTTATTATCCGGACAAAATCTAACTGTTTAAGTCCAATATGGTGGAGGGTGGCCATATAGTATTAAACACGCTGCTGAAAAAAAACAATTCCAACCGTCCTCTCACCAATTTCAAAGGCACACCCCAAGTTTGAAGTCGATTTGTTAAATCGTTCTCGAGTTAATTGTCCGGACAAGATCTAACTGCTCAAAATCCAATACGGCTGATGACGGCCATATTGGATTATGCACATTGCTGAAAAATATTCCAGCCCCATACTGTCTTTGATATCGACGGTAGGGGAAATGGAACGCTCGGATTTTCATTCTATTTTTAACCCCATGAAATCCAGGACAAAAAAAATTGGAACGAATATCTTACCGCCATAATAGTAGGCAAACAATGTGTGTAAATAACTATGTGTGTGATTTGATAGAAGCAGGAAGCGAAGTCAAGGTATACTCTATACCTTGAAATACTATATACCTTGAAAATGGAAGTGAGGATGGGCTAACGAAATATCCGGGTCCTATATATTTAGTACAATTCCGCTTTACCTGTGCGTAAATCATCCAAATTAACTGTTTATATTAGCTCAGTGTTGATTCAGCTTCGTTTTTATCAATATACTCGACATTTTTATATCGGTATTATAAATTTTCAAATTATTTTTATGTTAACTTGATAAATGCCCCGGTAAGAGGGTCGCAAGATCGTCGTTGAAATCGGTTTATGTGGAGAAGATCAGTGTTTGTAATATGTAAGCTTCGTTCTTGACTCGAAAATTAAACTATATGTGCTGCCAGACCCGTGTTCTGGCAGACACCATCATTCAAGAATATTCGTAAGCGCCCCGTATATCCAAGGTACAGGCCTACGCCATTTCTTGTTGCGCTGTTTTTTAAGGATCCGAAATTCGAATTCCTTATTCATAGTCATAATTATTCACTATTTTCATATTTCGTTTCAAATTCAGCAGCATTAAACAAATTCTGCGTTACCATCAATCTGAATCTAAAACTACTTACCTGAAGATGTGTTGAAGCAGAACCGCCACCTTTCTCGTTCACTTCAATTTGGTCGGTATTATGTATATATCCTATCGTCCTCTTGCTCTCGACTAAATCTATTTTTGTTTTGTTTTTATTCACAGTTATTGTCAGGCAGGCATATATCATCAACAGACTCTAGGAGCGGCCTCCTATCCTTGCATGCCTGAGCAACTTCGATGAAAAGAAGCCATAGAAAAGCGCTGTCATGACTGTGTCATCGCTATGTTAAAGTTCTTCGGGGTGTCACGGGGAATCCCCATTATGTTAACCACAGGTGGAGGTGGATTGATCAATTCAGCAGTGTTCAGCAAGCTTAAAAGCAAAAATGCACAGTAGAGCCATGTGACTGTTGGCAGTTTCTACTTTTTTCAAACCTTATCTTCAATTTAAAACGAAGCACATATATTGTAAGCCTATTATCTACTCTAAATTGTACTAATTAGTGTTTGCCTGGGTATATTGTTTCCCTCTCAACATGTAGCCTAGTCCGAAGTTTCTATGACCCTTCAGCCACAAGGATAACTTCTGGCAGATTATCTGGCTGGGCAGAAGTGTTTTGTCTATTTGTAATTGATTTATTCTTTCATAAATTTTGTACGTTCAACATTTATACATATACATTAAAATATAAGAGAACATAAGTATACAAGTATATAAGTATACGAAAATTACACATCAGAGAGAAGAAAATACAAACAACGACCTAACATAATCGGACATTAATTGACATTTTGACTACAAGATGTTTGCATGGCGAACACGCAATATCACTCTCACTGATGATATCCAGTCGTTTACGTGATATACTATTGGTAAAAAAAACATATCAGATTCTTTCAAAATACAATTTCAATAATTTCCACTTATTCTCAAATTTATGAAATGAATTGTAATTCAGTGCTATTTATTCTATTCTAAATGTTTGGCCGATGTATTGAGAATAAATCAACAAAACATGGCACCTGATTGCAGTGCAGCTTTATATGTAGTATTTTGCAGAAAGTATCAAATTATTTATTATAACAGGGGCATCAAAAATGTCAGCGGTCATATTACAATGTAAATACCAAAAGATATCAGCCAATCACATACTTCTTTTCAAAGTTTTTTACAGTAAGAACATTCAACGAACAAGTGTAGGATACTTCAAGAATCGTTTAGACAGAATTTGCGCTTTTCGTTGTCTGCCAACTAATACCTTAATACAAGTGATTTAATTGACAAACTTCTGTGTATCATTTTGAACAGACAATTTCTCAAAGTTTTGTTTCTGTATTGTTGTTGTGAATGGAGTATATATCTGTTTCCATGTAACTATATGTCAATAGACTGAAGAAAAATCTGATTCCAGCTCACTTCCCACATTTGTATTTGACTTTGTTTTTTTTGTATTTTCCAATCTTTTTATATTGATACTATTAAAATTGTAAATGAAAATATGTGCCACGCATTTTATATGCTCTCGAAATTGTACAATATAGTACAACATGCATACATCCAGAAAAAAAGTGATAACTATCACCCGGAAAAGGTGATGAGTTAGTGCCATCACCATGTTTTATTATCACCCTTATAAATGATGACCATCACCTGTGAAGAGTGATGAGCAGTGATTATAAATTTAGATCATCACATTTTAAATTTATAGTAATGGTTGACAGCCATTAAAAGATGATGGCCTGGTCTGATCACGATTAAAGGGTGATGGGCGATCACCTTATAGTTTGCTGTGCACCATTACTATATATCAATTATAACATCCATATATCGAATCCCTCTGTCCTACTAGTACATCTGAACTGTATTCTGCCATTAAAACGGAGGCTGTTCCAGTACTTAAGACAGGAACAGTTTTGCATACTCTATGATTCCATGATATTTCTTCAAAATGGATTTCTTATACTTTTTATAACCCGACAAAAATATTCAGCTCCGTAATTAATAAATGCCACACGTTTTAAGTGAGTTTCGGGAAAAATGCTCCATCTTGACGGTTGTAATATAAAACGTCTAAACCACGCCAATTTCATACTTTTTGAAGGTTGAATATATCAGTCATTTGTACCTCCTTCCCCCAGTTCGTATGTTTTACTCTAGCTTGTTCTTTTGAATTTGTCATTCATATTTAACCATATAACACGAAACAGTATTCTTTCTACCTTTTTATTTAGTCCATTGTTTTGCTTAGGTTGGGACATTAATAAGTGGTCAATTTATGGTAAGATCATTGTTGTTATAAGAGACAGTTTTGCCAATATACGTAATTTCTGCTGATTTCGGTTGGAGTTTAGTTGGGTAATATTTTCCAGGTCTACCGAAAATTGGATACCTAATGCTGTAAAGTCACCTAGTCAAATGTACATCCTCGTTCTTTTTGCTCATTGTATTCATCTTTACCTAACCACTTTATGGAGGACTGAAATGATGTGTGGAACTTCGGGTATAAATGTCCAGATTCATCTAAAAAAAACTATAATGTCGTCGGCACATTGAGAATTTTTAATTCTTATTGAATATAATAATACATTTGTATGTCTTCTAATTAACATTTCTAAAATTTTCGCGATGAGTAGAAGTAGAAAAATAGACTGGGGAGAGAGGATCACCCTGTCGATATCTTCGTTCTAGTTTGAAATATGACCATTCTGTATAACACTTGAGTCTGTATCTTTGTAAAGTTTTTATCTACTTTTTCATAGATAGAAACAAACATAATTGAATAGTTTCCCACTCCATCTAAACTTCAGAAATTCCTGATAATCTACTGCAAGCATGCAGTAGATTATCGGAAGTCTCGAAACGATTTTGCCTGATGGCAGTATGATTGGTTCCCCCACCAGAAGTCTCATTAATTTTGGATATCATGTCTACATTGGTCACTCGGGTACATTCAGGACCCCCGTTGCTCGATTCGTCTGCAGTAACACTGAAAGGTGGAAATTACAAGCGTCGGGTCCGTCATTCATTACTCAGCCGTCGTCCATTACAGCATATCCGCGTCCATATTCCAAAGACCTATTCCGTATTCCATATAACAATATTAGCACCAAATTCAAAAAGACAATCATAGTATACATAAACATAGGCCAGCTTCATGTAAGAGTGAAGCGGTCAATAGTTTTCAATGATACCAGCAGGACATCATGAGGTTCCAAAAATATTAAGTCCGTATCGCTGATCAGTGTTCTTAATCCATAATATTCGTTGTAAATCGTCATCAGGAGAATGATGTATCTCAGTCACGCTTTGATTATGTCTGCTCATGTGAGCACCATGAGCATTTTGTAGTACCTGGGTTCATACGGCCCCTAGCCCCGGGTTAAGCGGAATTAGACCCAAGTTACTAAATATAACTCCATAGATCTCGCACGCTACGCTCGTAGTTTGCTATCAGCATGCGATATGTATCGCCAAATTTGAGAAACTTTGAATGGAGGCGCTTGGTGGTATAGCCCTGTTTTCTAAGTTTCTGCAAAAATGTTTTGTAATGTTGATTTAAATCGTCACATTTAACACAGGATCTAGCAAATGCTACTAAACGAGATATGTATACGCTATATGCAGGTCCCGCTGGAATATTACTGTCCAGAAAGGGATAGTTTACGTTGTCGAAATTGTAATCATCTCGTTTTTCATCAAGTCGACGAGAGAGAAGGCCCGCTTCATTTTGACAGAGATTAAGGTCTAAATGTGATCTAAAACCACAAGAATCGGTGAAAATTGTGATTTCTGGTGGGTCTCTAGCTACTAGATTATATGCTGAGTGGATATTCTCTACTCACCATGTGAGATCAGCTCGAGCTTCTGCAGATAATGCCATGCGGGCATCAAAATTTCCCTTGGCTTTTTTGAGGGACTCAGTTCCTCAGTTCCTATCATGTAATATAGCGGACCATATATCACGCTCGGAAAACTTGCTGTCCTATGTCCAAGAATTTAGGCTATTTCCCGAATGGTGTATGTATCTTTTTGAAGCAATTTATTGCACTTTTAGCCAGTGCATCAGCTTTTGCTGTTGTCAGTAAAACCTGCATTTTTATAGAATAACAAACCCAAAATATGGCAATATTTGTTTACGGACTAGAGGTGAGCATTCTTCAAATGAGTCACCTATGAGAAAGATATCATCAATAAAGCCTGTTATCATGTTACCCTGTTTTTGTGGTCTAGAAAATACTGGTTTCAGTAAATTAGTAAATTTTCTAGGACAGCATGCCAGTCCATTTGCCATACGAACATAATTGAATAGTTTCCCACTCCATCAAAACTTTAGATATGTCTGATACTCTACTGCAAGCATGTACAAGGACAAGCATATTAGGCGTCCTTCAAATCAACAGAGGCCATCCAGCAATTTTGTTTCATCATTTTAAAACCCGAGAAAAGTTTATCCATTTTGAAATCCATGTTGATACTGTACATGTAGATACCATACCATAATCG
This sequence comes from Hanleya hanleyi, assembly GCA_036873755.1. Lineage (NCBI taxonomy): Eukaryota > Metazoa > Mollusca > Polyplacophora > Lepidopleurida > Hanleyidae > Hanleya > Hanleya hanleyi. Next base: position 82,896 of record JAVTVY010035435.1, on the reverse strand, counting down.
ATCGTGCAGAAAGAACTCTTTTTCACACGGAGGCGGGAAACACAAGTTCAATCGGAAGCTTCCACAGAAGGGGAGCGACGACGAGCAGAATGTCCTACTCCTGCAGCTGATCAATCGGAGTTAGGAGATTCACGAGATTGCTGCTGAACTAACTGACAAACTCCTGTTAATTCATTTAGAGCCGGACAAATTGCTAGTCATTTTTTAGAATGGAGACGTTTAAGATCTGACACTGAGATTTTGGATATTGTACAAGGCACACATATTACATTTGAGACTTACCAATCCAATTGTGTGAGCCAACTCAGATCAGTTTCTCTGCTCTAGAAGGGGCAATTATTGACAGAGAAATTGAAAAACTAATCAAAAGGGGGTAATTAGATAACCAGAGCTAGAGCCAGGGGAACTCATCTCCAACATATTTATGAGGGCTAAAAAAGATGGAAGTCATCGTCTTATATTAAACCTAACTCCACGCAACAACCATGTACAGTATCTACATTTCAAAATGGATACTCTTTTCTCGGCTCTCAAAATGATGAAACAAAATTGTTGGATGGCCTCTGTTGATTTGAAGGACGCCTATTATGCTTGTCCTTGTGCATGCTTGAAGTAGAGTATCAGAAATTTCTAAAGTTTAGATGGAGTGGGAAACTATTCACTTATGTTTGTTTCCCAAATGGACTGGTATGCTGTCCTAGAAAATTTACTAATTTACTGAAACCAGTATTTGCTAAACTACAAAAACAGGGTCACATGTTAACAGGCTTTATTGATGATAGCTTTCTCATAGGTGACTCATTTGAAGAATACTTTAATAATGTCTTTGAAACTGTCAATCAGTTTGACGAACTGGGATTCCCAGTCCACCCTGAAAAATCAGCTCTAGTCTCTAAACAAATATTGCCATATTTGGGGTTTGTTATTCTATAAGAATGCAGGTTCCACTGACAACAGCAAAAGCTGATGAACTGGCAAAAAAGTGCCATAAATTGCTATAAATAGATACATACACCAATCGGGAAATAGCCCAAATTCTTGGACATAGGACAGTAAGTTTTCCGGGCGTGATGTATGGTCCGCTATATTACAGGATAGAAAATGAGAAATCAGATTCTCTCAAAAAAGCCAAGGTAAATTTTGATGCCCGCATGGCATTATCTGCAGAAGCTCGAGCTGATCTCGCATGGTGAGTAGAGAATATCCAATCAGCATATAATCTAGTAGCTAGAGACCCACCAGAAGCCACAATTTTCACAAATTCTAGTGGTTTTGGATGGAAGGGGTGCAGTAGTCTTCGGGCAGGGAGCAACTGCCCCCCTCTCCCACCCGATGAAGCAAATAATCATATCAATTATCTAGAGTTGTTAGCAATGTACTTGTCTCTGAAAGCATTCCATAACCAACTGAGAAACAAACATGTTCTTGTACGAGCTGACAATATGAGAGCTGTTGCATGTCTTAGTCATATGGGTACAAGCCACTCGTCCAAATGTAATGTCTTGCGCGGGAAATCTGGGAGTGGTGTATTGCAAATGGCATTTGACAGTTTCTCATATAACTGGAGCTCAAAACATGTCAGCTGGCAGGGAGTCTAGATTAACACGGAGAGAACTAGAATGGATGCTCAACAAAGACATGTTACAAGGATCTTTGAATATGTTGGAATTCAACCCTAAACTAGATTTATTTGCTTCCAGAAATAATCATCAATTTAACACATATATTTCATATTGCTCTGGAAGCTATGGCTATTGAGGCCTTCTCTATCAATTGGAAGGAACTAAAATTCTATGCTTTTCACTGGATTTGAAGGAAACTACAGATAGCCCTACAGGCACATCATAAAAAGACCTACATCTCTATAAAAATGAAGCGGGCCTTCTCTCTCGTCGACTTTATGACAAAAGAGATGATTACAATTTCGAAATCCTAACCTATCCCTTTCTGGACAGTAATATTCCAGTGGGTCCTGCATATGGCGTATACATATCTCGTCTAGTAAAATTTGCTAGATCCTGTGTTAAATGTGATGATTAAATCAACGTCACAAACAAAATTTGCAGAAACTTATAAGACAGGGCTATATCACCAAGCGTCTCCATTCAAAGTTTCTCAAATTTGGCGATACATATCGTATGCTGATACCAAAATACGAGCGTAGCGTGCAAGATCAACGGTCTTACGTTTCGTAACTTATGGCTAATTCCGCTTAACCCGGGGCTAGGGCCGTATGAACCATTGTACTTCAAAATCCCCATGGTGCTCACATGAACAGACACAATCAAAGCGTGACTGAGATACATCGTTCTCTAGATGACGACTTTACAACGAATATTATGGATTAAGAATGTCAGCGACACGGATTTGATATTTTTGGAACGTCATGATGTCCTGCCGGCATCATTGAAAACTGTTGACCGGTTCTCTCTTGCAGGAAACTAGCCTATATTTATGTATACTATGATTGTCTTTTTGAATTTGGTGTTAATATTGTTATATGGAATATGGAATAGGTCTTTGGAATATGGACGCGGATATGCTTTAATGGACGACGGCTGATTTATGAATGACGGACCAGACGCTTGTAATTTCCACCTTTCAGTGTTGCTGCAGACGTACTTCGAGGCGAGCCGAGCAACGGGGGTCCTGGTTGTACCCGAGTGGCCAACGCAGACATGGTGTCTTAATGAGACTTCTGGTGGAGGAACCAATCATATTGTCATCGGGCAAAACCGTTTTGAGACTTCCGTGTCATCCACAAAAGATTCATACGCTCCACAAAAATCAGCACCTGTTGATTCCACAGGGCACGAACAATTTCGGCCTCTACATGAAGGCATACACTTTTTGGCGGACTTAACAGATCGTCTGGGTTACAGCGCAGTGAATACCGCACGTAGTGCTCTTTCATCTGAAATAATTATGCCTGATGAGTCATCCTTTGGTAAGCATCCTCTTGTAAAACGACTTTTATACGGTGTATTTGAGACAAAAACTTCACTTCCACGCTACACCAGCATATGGGATGTCAAGACTGTACTTGATTATTTGAAAATCCTAGCAAAACCCTTGTCTCTAAATGACTTGACACTGAAACTTACCATGTTGATGGCTACATTGACAGGTCAGAGATGTCAGAATCTTCATTTTTTGGATATCAGTCGTGCTAACATGATTCTGGCTTTAAGTCCTTGTGTTTTCTATGTTAATCAGCTGATAGGCAACCACGGCCTGGGGCCGATTTCATGAAACTTCAGTTGAAACAATTTTCGCACTTGAAAGTTGAAGTGCACTTGAGAACCTCCCTTGACTTGAGTTCTTACTTTTCAAGAAAATTCACTTGAACCCGAAATCGCACTTGAGGTCAAGTGTGGTCGAACCTCCCTTGAAAACCGCAATTGAAATAAAAACGTACTTGAAATGACCAATACGAAGGAAGATTATGTCGAAAAATAAGTTTTTTTCATGCGCCCATGCATCATAATGCAAGTATGGGCATTGTTCTTCATCTCATTGATCCAAAAATGGCATAGACATATTTATTAGACACCTGAAATTCTACCGATCGGCTCCTACGCATAAAGTATTTTGAGCATACACTTGATTCTGCGGGGGTACTATTTATTACCAAACCCCACAACAGAGTTCCAAAAAGGTCACTTCAAACTTGAGATTTTTTTGAAGTGCACTTGGTCAAGTGCGAAAATCGCCCTTGGAAAACTCAAGTCAAGTGAGGTTTCATGAAATCGACCCCAGACAGCCATTTGAAACCACTTATTTTGAAGGCATATACCGAAGATTCTGACTTGTTTGTTATTCAATATATTTCTGAATATTTGCGGAAAACTGCAGATTTTAGGCAGAACAAATGTAATTCTGCAATGTTTTTGCAAGGCAGTGAGCAAATATACCATTGCTCGGAGTTGATATTTCATTATTTGGTGCACATAGCAGTCGTGAAGCATCAACTTCTGCAGGTCCCCGTTGTGAAGTTTCTGTTAATGTGATTTTAAATTGTGCCGGATGGACCAGAGCAGACACTTCTGCTAAGTACTAGAACTTTGACATTGATTCTATTAATTTGGGACAGAGTATTTTTGAGGGATTTCAAGAAATTGCTCCTGAGAAAACATGTAATTGGCAGATAATATATCAGTTTTTATTGACAGAAGTATGGAATTTGTTCGAATAGAATGAAGAATACAATAAGTTTTTATTGCACTGAATTGATGATTTAAATTCAGTCTGTCCAGTTGCCTGTAGTACACATGGCTTTAAAATCTCACATGGTTCCGAAGTAAAACACTAGGATGAGATACAATTTAAAAATTAAACGAGACTTACCTAAGTCATGTAAGTTGAAGTTTGATAGTAATTCTAGCGAAGAATAGTCAGGAAGGAACGGAGGAATGATATGCCCAACCCTGGAATGTTATCGCCGGACCTATGTAAACGTTAATATATACCTTGATACTATAAGAAATCGACTATATAGTTTTCCCCCCGATCTCCGAACTTCAAAACGGTAAATTTGGCGATTTAAACGCGTTCCTACCACGAGCCTGTCAAAGCGGTGACCTTTGACCCATGACGTCACAGAGTGAACCAGTCCGCCATAGCATTAGCATTAGCATACGTAAACAAGTAAAATCTGCTCCAATATTTTTCGATTTTTCGACTGTATTCCCGTACTTTGGAGGCATCATACCTCGTCGGTGTGTTGTTGGAGGGTGTAGCAACACGAATGGAGATGGATTCAAGTTGCACTCGTGGCCAAACGGGGAAAAAATCGGGGAGACATTCGACGAAATTTGTGCAAAACACGTGGGGAAAGCCAACGAAATGGTCTCGCATTTATTTCCCTCACTAGACTGACGACAGCTATGCAACAACAGAGATGGCAAGAATGTGTGGATATCCCCCTATACTGAAAGAAGCTATTTCCAAGATCAAGACAAATAAATCTTTATCAGAAAGAGAAAATAGACAACCCCTCAGTCTGCCGGAGTGCGTGAGTTATACAGGGACGACCGACCTCGTGGACTCGGCAAGCGACAAACCGTTCCCGCAGACAAGCACTGTAAATCTCCCTGGATGTTTGGGCCCACACCGCTTCCATCGTCTCCTCTACCGAAGATTTAATCTTCCACTCTTGAAATTTTGCATCAGTCCCACGGAGTGATCGAACAGCCAATCCTGCATCCTACATCATATGCCCCGTCTTACAGCTATTAACTGAACTGTAATAATCAATGTACTTTTAATCAACTTAGGAATATACTTAGGTATATAGGAAATTCACTTCTGGCACCAGCTTATCCTGATTATTTGGTGTCTTTTTGTATCTCCCTGTGAGCACATACATTCTATTTTTTTTTGATACAATAAATTGAAATTGATCACCCGGAAGAGTAACTGAAACTAACAGAAAGGTGTGAAGCAAAAAAAATGTTATGTGAGGGTGTCCAAGAGGGAGAGTGAGAGAATTAAGGTTTAACGTCGCGCGTTCAGCAACAGGGTGTCCAAAAGAAATAAACTGGGCTTCTCCACAGGTGAGTTAGTTATTGTTTCAACATCAAATAGCTTCCTTTGGAATTTAAACTTTGTTTTCATTTGAGAGAACTTATCCACAGGTATGGATTAGCTATCGTTTTAACATCAAATCGCTAACAATAATTGACAAACACATAATAAAATTAAGCACGTAAGCAATGTAAATAAGCCGGCCTGCCACGGTATAACAATCTGTCCGTCCCGTAAGAATTGGAAAAAAATAATGAACCATACAATGTCAATAAACACACACATATAAAAATAAAGGCGTAAATAACTACATAGTATGCTCTTACAATAACAAATTATCTGTAGATTTTAAATGAATATATATATTATAGTGACATCCACAATAAGCCAAGCCGGCCTAGTTTCCTTTTTGCTATATTATTTAGAAGTTTTTTTAGCACGGAAGAGTAAATTTACGATCCTGTGCATTATAATAACTGATTTATGCCTAAAAAAATGCCAGATAAAAGCAGAAATGTATAAATATTATTGTAAGATCCACGGATAGTTGTAATTTCGTGTATAAAGCATGTAATCAGTGTATTTAAACCGGCCTGCCACAGCCTGACACGGCCTGCCACAGGCTTGAAACAGGCCTGACATCAGGATGACCCAGTTTGACCCCAGATTCGCTTGTACATATGGCTCAAATCTATATGACTCGATAGATTCTCCTTCTCCTTTAGTTTCATGATCGCTTACTGCCTCTACATTCTATTCAGTTCCAAGACCTGTATAATCTCCAACGTCACAGTCTTCAACGTGGTTAACGCTGAAATCGGAATCAGTGTCAGAGCTTGTACCGCTGTCTGTGTTATCCGCCATGTTTGACTCTGGCCGCTTCACTGTGTGACGTCACAGGGTAATCGCCGGGCGGATTTACTGGGGGTAAAAATCAGGCACTTTGGAGCCGTATTTCGGGATATTGCATCATCGCTAAAATTTTGAAAATAATTCTAAAAAATAAAGCAGGCCACAGGGAACTGCTTTTTATTGGTTTTAGCCTTTCAAAAATTGTGATAACATTCCCCTTTAAACGAGACTTACCCGAGTTGAAGTTTGATTGTAACTTTATCGAAGAATAGTCAGGAGCGGAGGAATCATGTGCCCAACCCTGGTTTCCCACCCAGTAATGGGCATGTGTCTTCAGGTTCTTTCAATCCTGACGTAGCACGCATGCGCACTATCTCACATGATTCCTCCGTTTCTGACTAGTCTTCGACAGAATTACAATCAAACTTAAACTTAGGTAAGTCTCGTTTACTTTTTAAATTAAAGCTTGCTCTTCCGACTGTACCAGTCCAGGGACCTTGCGCTGGCAATTAAGTTGATGTCACGTTACACGAGGGAGGTGACAGGTTAATTGAATTGTATAACGACCCCCACCAGCCATTTAATTCTCATGAGTGTCGGGGGCTTGCATTGCATCAACGGATAGAAGTGGGATTTAATACCGACGGTCACGGATGTACAAAGGGAAGCAACTTTACCAACGTCACGGCAGAGGGCGTGACTGCTTGGGGGTCAGATCGAAGATTGTTAACATGGTGGATCAAAGGAAATTGACGCAAAACGGTTTCCAGTTCGATAAATGGGCGGCCAAAATTAAATTAAAACAGATGTACTGCAGAGTGACTATCCTAACATATTGACAGACACACGAGGCGCTCTTGTTGTATGATGTAAGATATATATTTCTAGTCCAAATGAATTGAGGAATCTGGTATGTTCTTCTGTGACGTCGATCATTCGCTATGACGTTGCAACAATCCATATTGTGATGACGCCACTCGCGATACCATTGTTGGCGGTCCAAATAACAAACGTCACAAGAGAACGTCATAATGCAAATGTATCAAAATGTATATATTCGTAGCGTCGCAAGCTATCGTATGGCTGCAGGATAAATCTGACCCCCTCTGCACTCCGCCCTCTACCGGTATGTCAGCAAAGTTGTTCCCCTTTACGTATCCGTGACCGTCGGTATTGTCATGGATGTTGAAGGCCTACGTCATCAGGTTTCTGGCCTATTATGATGACGTCCACGAATTCTACTTCCTATTAAAAGGTGATACCATAGAAACATTCGAGACCTGGACTTTGATAGCTGAGATTTTACACGTATATGTGACATTCCCTGATGACGTCACTCAATCTGAATCAACTTGTGATTTATCCAATACACTGCAGAATAAGCTATTAGTGTGCTGTATAAAGTATCCATGTCTTTGTAAAACGATTGAGTGAATCAATCAATTTAATTATATAATGCTATCGTCATGCTGGAGAAAAATGTCATGAATAATGGTATGCGATAATCTGAATAGTACAACCCAATCCAAAACCCGGCAATATTACGTGCGTTATGTTTATGAAATACGAGGGATAGGACACAAAAATGTATTGTAAAATTGCATAATTATTCGTAATTTTTGAGGATTTAAAACGATACATGTATTTATGCTTTGAAAATGATTTTCGAACCTTTAAGTTTCGAATGTATTGAAATAGCAAAAGCGTCATAAAGTTTCAAAATTTATATATGAAGGCTCAAAATCATTTTCTAAGTTATAAAATTCAATTTTACAGCTTCACACATGAATTTTGAAGGTTTAAATATATTTTCCATATGTTCACAATACAGAATAAGTACCACTGCGGCACCACATTGACAAGATATACAAACTGTTATATTCCAGAATAGTGGTATTTGCCCCAAACATCATAATTTGCCCCATCTGTCAGATCCCTAATTGATCAAATTTATTTTATTCCACAGCTTTTTTGACCTTCCTCCAAGAATGAAAATGAAAACAAAAAACAATTGTAACCACCATTTAAACATTTTAAACGTCTTCCTGGGATATTCAAGTATTATGTATGCAACAAGGGGTCTAAATATCATGTTTTTTTACTAGGTACATTGGTAAAAATTATGTACAGAGTGAGTCTGATATTTTGCGTACCTAATACTTGGAAGGACCTCTAACACAACCCAACACTAACATAACATTTTACACACATGGAATCAATTCCTAAGATCCGTATTGTTTTGGCAAGGCAATTGATATTATAACATTAAAGTTCATAACGTATGAAACATAAAAATAATTGTATATATGCCGTTATGTGTTAGCTTGGCAGACGTAACAAAATGTGCTTCAGTACGAAAGGTAAAAAAACTCTAAGAATATAGTTAATAGCTGAAACAGACCAAGAACATCTCGAAGACTATTTGCGGATCAAACAGATTAAGCATGCACAAATGAAACCTACCATATAACAACGATGGAATGTCAAACAAGCATGGTACCGAACCAGTGAGTGAGTGAATAGAACGTCGATTTCAACAATATTTCAGCTATATCGCGACGAATCAACTAAGCACCACACAGCCAAGTTGCGTTCCTGCTTCTTCAAAGAAGAAATATTTGGAACCAGACACCCTCCATCTACCCCATAAAACAATGAAGACAGCACACAAGACACAGAGAGGACGCTTACATGGTGCAATAAAAACAAGTGATATTACCGTGCTAGACATCACATTATCAAGTTCCTGTTGCTTTTCTGCAAAATGCATTGAATCAACAGGAACTAGTTAAGTATAAATGTAAGACGAAGTACAGATAACAGTCAAACCAGCGACAGGGACCGATTATTCATACTTCATTCGAAAGTTCACAAACATTTTTGGAAGCCAATCCACTTGACTATAAGGAATCCATTGACAGTAATCAGCCAATTGTATGTGTAAACATTATTTCTAAGGAATCCAGTCACCGGGAATTCTTCATTGGTGGTTGTGATGTTCAAAAGTTGCAGAGTTCATATCAAACACAAACACGACAATTTGTCCTGGTAACATCCTTCTAGAGTGAGTTCCTTTGTGGAGACTTCTGTCAACATAAATGTAGAAATACTTCTGCTACCACAAAATGCATTTGCGGGACGGATCCATGGTGTTGCCGACACGGCATCTGAAAGTGTCGGAGAAATGCTGGTTGTTCTGTAAACTTCCAAGCACCCTACAAATGAAAAAGAGCCAATTATAATAGTAACTAGACACTGTCGATAGTGGCATGGTCTTTCCATTACTCCCTCTAATGTTTTTTTTTTCGCCAAAGAACGAGGAAGTTTGAATTGAATTGAAGAGTAGGTGAAAAAATTCATTGGTTAAACCAGGATTCGATAACCTATCATCCAAAATACTATCGCATGTTAATCCCACAAACTCTACTTTGTAGAAGTAGCATGACTCAAATATTTTACAGGCGTAATTGCTTGATTGGTAAAGTAAATGAATTAAAAATAAGTGGGTGATCAATTAGAATAAAGCTATTCAGTGAAAAAAACCACGTTCATGCAGCAGGGAATCAAACAGCTGATGTCTGTAGTCTCATGTCGACGTATAGACTATTCGGCTATGCAAGCTTGTAGGGGTTGAAGTGGGAAACATCCTAATCTCGTACGTCTAGCTTCAACCGTTTCGGCGTAGTGGAAAGGTTCAAAATGGAAAGACCTACTTAAAGAATTTTAAACTTCTATCAGGGACGTAAATGATTACATCACCGCGTTAGCCAGCTACTCGTTAACTCGGGCCACCCCTCTGCCCCCACGAATTCTAAGAGATTTACGCTTTCCGTACTACTTACACTGATAGCACCGACAGGTACATTGTCGTTCATTCATTCTCTTCCTTATCGCTTTAGTCAGAACACACCATTAATCAATGATTACTGGACAATTTCGAACTGAAGTTGCCGAAAGTATTATAAATGTAACCAAGATGGTACTTTCTTGGAATAGTAAGATAATTATATCCAAATCTATCATATTTACACCAGCTATCAACAGATAAAACCCGAGGCACAGACAGACATGGGATCTAGGCCCTAGGTCTTGTTTATTTGAAAAGAATTCCTTATATTCTCATACTTTCAGATAAAGACACAGTTTATTTTTCTGGCCATTTTTTCTTCTTTTTTTTTAACCATTGTATTCATTCAAAATATTTCGCTTTCCTTGCCAGTGTTTCAATTCAATATATGTAGACTGAAAGAGTTCATAATTATTGACCTTTCAAGAGAAACAATTGAATAGTTAGTTTAATCGAAAGTCATAAGTTATTTTTGCCTAAATGTTCGTAAAACATGAATTGAAAGTGAAGAATTTAAATTTGAAATTTTTTGGACACTTAGATCGAGCTTTTGTCCGCTGAGTTTTTTTTTTGTCCGTGGGGCTTTTATCCGTGGGACTTTCGTCCCCTGGTGCTTTTGTCTGCATTCCTGCATTGTAACTAGGCCCACGATCTTAGTGACATGAACGTAACGTTGGGTAAGAGTCTATTATACAAATTGCACATCCACATGGATAACATTCCATGCGATATCGGAAGGTCTTGAGTTGTTCAAAGGATTTCTGAGTTGTTCCCGGTACAAATATTCCCAAGACTAACCGTAGTTTTCCGGGGCTGTGGGTGGCACTGGTGCTGATAATATCAACTTCAGCCGCTTTCTTACCGATGGTCTCACACCATAACTACAAATCAAGTGAGCAAGATATGCAAAACATGTAAATTGCAGTTCTAACTTATCTTATGCCATATACATGATATAGTTTGCTTGATATTCGCAAAACAACTCTCAGAGTTGAACCGTTTTAGCCTTCAAAACATTATGTTTGTAAACGGCATTATACAAACAGTTGAATGAAAGATAAGAATTTTGAACATTGGAGATCAGTCTTCTCTGAGGAATTAGCATGTACCAAATAAGTTTCAAACATTCCTATATAGGCTTATGGCCCGGGCAAGTAAAAGTGCAAATCCACGAGGTACTCAGCATGACACAAGTAAGTTTCAAAGTTGTTCAAGGTGTACTAACCCCTACCAGAATGCAATACACTCATCTTCACAAGTCCAGCTAAATCCTAAATCCCCGCAGAGGGGCGTTTTTGGTGATTCGAAAGAGTTTTTGAGTCGTTGCCTCTATTATACAATCTTATACATTTGATCCCTCCGCGCATGTTTTGAATTAGCATGTCGATATCCCAAGCATGTGGTTTTTGCTTTGACTTCCGATGTCGAGTTTAGTCCGACAACAAAGTAGTTTGGCCAGCAATGAAATGCCAACCTGTCACATCTCACATCTCGCAGCAGATTGGCCTAATCAGTTAGCTTAGCGCGTTCACTGACTGGTTTGATTTAGAGGAACCTATTAATATCTCATAACTGCACTGGTAAGTAAACAAGCCATTGTATCGATCCTAACAGATCGATCGATACACTTACTCGTGAGGATGCAAGGAGATAAAGAACTGTACCATGCACATCTGCAATATGCTAAGCATCTTCCATAACAGTTTCAACTTTGTCCATCAAATAGTAACAAAGATATGATGTTGAACTATCGTCTGTTTGCTATTGAGGTGAAATGAATTCATTCCAGACATTTTTCACGCAGGAAATATTCACATTTGAAAGAAAATATCGAAAACAAGAATTTTTTGAAGTGCCTGGAATTATTATTTCACTCCGTAGAATCGTTCTCCAGTCAATTTAAAAAGCAGCTACTGAAGAGAAAACCAAATAAAGGCCTAAAAATATTCCGAAAATTTATGTACGCATACAACGTCACTGTGACGTCGAACGACCAGGCAATGTAGAGGTTGACCGAGACATACAGTGTATGGCTTTTTATCACCTTACAAGCAAATTTGTATTCGCCATCGAGATTGTGATTGGTTAAACAGTCGGGTCGTATAAACCCACACAACTCGAGTGACGACTCACTACTCAGGGTATATAAAAATAACTCGGTACGACTGAAGACGACGCTCTCGCTTCGACACTTCAGCTGACCATAGTGCATCATTTTCACTTACGTTTCCGAAATATAACTCACCAAAAGGCGTTATTTGTTTCAAAAATAAAAGTCAACCGACGAAAGCACATCGAATTGTTGTTGTTGTTCCATCAAAATTGAACGGTGTTGTGTTGTGGCGCGTTTCTTACAGTGTAGTAGCAAAATACGGACAGTTCCGTAACCGAAATCACGCAACGAATTTGTCCGCTGTACTGTTGGTTCTGAATATATCATATTTCTGCTATAATATAAAGGCTTGAGGGACAAGAAATTCGTTATACAGGCTTTCCCCGTGTGTATGGAAATTTATGACCCTTCCTGAAACTCGTGGACCTTTCACAGCCGTCCCATGGGAGATAAGCCGCTTCAAATTGGAATATTGATCAACTAACACAAGACCACCTTGATGTTGATGCTGATACTTCTATCATAAAAGTGAACAATTGTGGCAATATTCTACTCGAATCTACCGGACTAAAGTGAGTTATTCCATTGTGTCAGTACAGAGCCCCAAAATCAAGAATAGTATGGGACAAAAGATCCAGTCATTAGAAGAGAGCCTGAAAATGAAATGGCCATAAAAATATTCCGAAAATTTATTTACGTATACAACGTTTCTGTGACGCCAAAAGGCCAGACGATGTAGAGGTTGACCGAGACATACAGTGTATGGATTTTTATTACCCTACAAGCAATTTTGTATTCACCATCGAGATTGTGATCGGTTAAACAGTCGGGTCGTATAAACCCATACAACTCGAATGATGACTCGCTACTCGATAAAAATAACTCGCGTGCGATTGAAAACGACGCTCTTGCTTCGACACTTCTTCAGCTGACCATATCACCATATTTATGAAATAACATTCGCGTACTCGTCAAAATTTAATGGAATAAAATCATAGTGCATCATTTTCACTTAAGTTTCCGAATTATAACTCACCAAAAGATGTTATTTGTTTCAAAAATAAAAATCTGTTTCCAACCGACGAAAGCAAATCGAAATGGAATGATGTTGCGTTGTGGCGCGTTTCTCACAGTGTAGTAGCAAAATACGGACAGTTTCGTAACCGAACTCACCCGACGAATTTGTCCGCTGTACCGTTGGTTCTGAATATTCAATATTCCTGCTATATAAGATAACAGCTTGAGGGATAAGAAATTCGTTATTCAGGTTTTCCCTGGGTGTATGGAATGTTATGACCCTTCCTGAAACTCGTGGACCTTTCCACTGGGGGGGGAATACTGGGGGGGGGGGGGGTGAAGGCACTTCAAATTGGAATATTGTTCAAAGACCACCTTGATGTTGATGCTGATACTTCTATCATAAAACCGAACAATTGTGGCAATATTCTACTCGAATCTACCGGACTACAGTCAGTTATTCCATTATTTCAAATCGAGAATAGTATGGGACAAAAGATCCACCCATTGGAAGAGAGCGTGAAAATGAAATGGCCATTCTCTGTATTTTGAGATCTCACCTCCAACCCCTCCCCTCCCCCACCCCACCCCACCCAATAATGCCCCAGATTTACCAAACAAATGCAATATTATTACAATTACCTGTGAAAAGGTGATATAGAAGAGCTGGTTATGTGTCATACCAAGGGAAGGTAACTCGTCCTCTTCCTTCCCGAGTCTGCTGATGTACTCCCGGTAAGCCTGATTATCAACAAACAATACGTACATATATATATATTCTAACACGTTTCGATCAGGTAACATTTAACCAATATTATTATTACAGCTGAGTATATAGAGGATACCAACGGACCCGAGATAATCGTCCAATGAGAATGCAGAATTATCTTGGGATCCGAAATGAAAATAAAGAACTATCTTGGACCCCGAGATAATGACAATTGTACCTCCAACACAACAAAAGCTCGCCACTCAATTCGAGGTATTATCAGACGGGTCCTTGAATACTGTAGGCTAGCCGCATACCACAGAGGATTCACAGATAAGATAGAAATGTTTTATTTTACATATTGCTAAAGCAATAAACATTAGCTGAAAGATCGACAAAAGAATGTAATAAATAAAATGTCTTATAAATAAAATCTTAAGGCATTTGCTATGGCATTCATTTAGGCACTCAAAATATGATGGAAAAAAAACAAAGATACACGCTTTAACTCAAGTGCAGTCTGAGCAGTATTGGAACGAAATCGTTCGCCCATGTTGAAGAGATATAAGAAAGCAAAGCATTTTTACAAATATTAGCTAATCAAATTATTTAGGATATACAATAAAATGGAAAATAGTTTGAAAATATGGTTTTTGAATTCTACAAAAGTATTTTGGAGTTGAATATTCATTCCACTGGCCAGAAATGTCAGATAATCATGTAAACCACTGAATAAAGTGCAGTGACTGTAGTCCCCAGGAAACATGTCTTTGAAATGTAAATGAGTGATAGGTTGCCTCTAACAAACTGGACTGACTGAAACTTTTGTCTGGGGTTTTATGAGACTTGAGTATTTGCATAACAATTGGGATCCGTATTCTAGGTGACCTGCATTTACAAGCTCAGTGTTTTCATTTCTCCAATATTATCCAAATCTTTCCGTCATCTTTGGAAGAATATTTGGGTATGTTTGTGACTGGACATTGGTAATTTCTCCAACACAAGCGCCATAAGCACAAAAGGCTGCATAGATGGGCAATTCTATTTGAACAGTTTAGGTCTATTTACCATCAAGCGTACAAATACTGTTATATTTGTAATGTCTAAAAAAAAATCTAAAGTTATCCAATTAAATCCAATTAAAGAATTATCCATCAAATCTTTGGTGTTGTGATGTTTTGCAATCTTTTAATTATAGCATTGTCTCGTCATGTTATACATGGGCGAGAAATTTTGTGCAAATATTTTCCAGTATTACCGCTATAAATGTTAAAAAAGACTTGTCAAAGTGAGGTTGCAAGACTGGATGAAATAACAAAGGAATTGATATCCTATCAACGCTCTCAAATAATTGAACATTGATCAGTATCAATCCTCCTCCCGCAACCCCCGTGTCCATCATCAAAGGATTTTGTTTTATATATATATATATATAATGCATTCCTATAATCAACTCCGAGTCGATTTCTTGTGAAGAATTTATCTTATTATGCATGGCGTTGATAGATAGCTGTTCTCTTCAATTGGAGAAAAAATAATCAGTATGTCTAATTATGTCAGGGTCCGAGATGATTATCTCGGGATAATTCGACATTTTCTCGAGGTCCGAGATCATCCTGCATTTTCATTGAACAATTATGTCGGGGTCCGATATTATTCTGGATTTCATTGGTCGATTATCTCGGGGTCCGATATAATTCTGCATTCTCACTGGACAATTATTTCCCCTTTAGGCTTCCTTAGATACCTCAATGCTGTGCAACCATAGAGATTCAATTAAGAAATGGACCTCTGATGGCGGATGTGCAATAAATATCAAGCTCAATCAACAATTTGTCCGTCACCATCTGCTGCAGGAAACACAGAAGGCAGTATGGTCAATTACACTCCCATTTCCTTTATTTGTGAGAGAAATTACTCTTCAAATAAAAAATAAATTCAGCTAGCTTATTGACAAATCGCAATTATAGAATCTGAGAAAGAATCTAAGAAAGAATATCTGCCTTGTTCAATTCATCGAAGACTAACATATATTATGTAACAATAACAAAACAATATTACCAAATTCACATCTTGGACCGAACCCTTTTAGTCATGTTCGTTTGGCTGGTCTGACTTACCTTGTGAGCTTGCTTCAGTCCGCCATTATCCGCGATATTCTCGCCTAGAGTCCTGGTCCCGTTTAGCTACCGCGTCAAGAAATAGAACAAATAAAATGGTACTTTGGGGCTGTAAACTGATGAGTGAACACACAAACAAACTGTTTGGCATAGCTATATTGAACCGACTGCATTAACTTAGTCTATAAAACGATGACTTTCTTAAACACTGCTCAAACAGATATGTCAAAGATTCTCAGCTGCAATTATATTTTTCCCGCAGTCAAGGTGAAAATTGAATACAGCAGTATCAGAGTAATAATACAAGCGTCTAGTCCGCCATTTTATATTCAGCCTTCGTCCAATAAAAAAAATTCGCGTCCATAATCCAAAGACCTAATTCATATAACGGCATTTGCACCAAATAAAACAGGAGAGCGAAACTCTAAAACCCGTCGCGCGATGAAAAAAAGGAAGGAAAATTAATATCTGTACGCGAGTAAACATATTTCGAGAGGAACCCTCCATTTTCACTATGAGATAACCCTTCTTTACCGCCAAGAACGAAAAGCATCTCTTAGATGGACACTTTCGATTGTATGCCGTGTTGCTGGGAATGTGCAACATATTATGGCTCTATATTTTCTAATAATCCAGAATAGCCCTTTTAGACCATATCATTAATTCTACAGATATAACAGATGAAGGTTACATTCAAGCATATATAAAAACAAATCATAGATTATTCCACTCAAAAAAGGACATAACTCTGTAAAATAAGGACTGAGACGAACAATTATGTGTAGATTTCTTGAATACAAATAGATAATAAGTTTCCAAACTTTGGTACCTGTATCAAAATCAGTTCTTCAGATATAACTGGTTATTACAGTCAAGCATATCCAAAATTATTTCACTTGAGGCGGGGCATAACTCCGTAAAATAAGGGCCGAGACGATGAAATTGATGTGCGCTTCTAGAATGCAACTAGATAAATAAGTTTCCAAAAGTTTTTAAAGTTTTTTAGTAGCAGTATTGAGCAAGGATCTGCAGATATAACTTGTACATTACACCATATATCACGAAATCAAAGATTATTACATCCGAAAGGGGCATAACTTCATAAAATATGTGCCGAGACGACTAATTTTCTTGTAGGCATCTAGAATACAGCGCGATAAAAAAAGTTGACTTATAATTTGGTAGCTGTATCAAACACAGTTAATTAGATATAACTGTTTACATTCAAGCATATATCACAAAATCCGAGATTATTGCACTCCGTAAAACAAGGGCTGGGGCCACTAACAACAATATAAACACGTTTCCAGAATCTAGTAGCTGTATCAAACAGATGCAGTTCTGCAGATATTGTCGGTTACATTCAAGCATATGCCACAAAATCAGAAATTATAGGTATATAACTCTGTAATATATGAACTGAGAGGAGCCGGACTTATAACTACATGTAGATAAATACGTTTTCAAAATTTGGCAACTGCATCCCAAGAGGTTTTGCCTAAATTGCCGTAACGGACGGACGTACACGATGACGACAATACCCCGAGGCCAAAATGGCAGAGAATAAATAAAAATCATAGTATTGTGTACACATTAACATGGCTAGTTTCTTGCAAGAGAGAAGCGATCAACAGTTTATAATGATGCCGATTGCTCGATAGAAATAAATGTCCGGGTCCTATCTTTTAACCCAGCTAAGACAATTATTCCTGAATTGCAACTCAGGTAAGATATATAATATCCAATGATATTTATCTGAAGAGAAACATATGAAAGGGGAATTCTTCCTGGAACATTCATTCCTGTCACACCGACGAGACATCTTACAGAGAGATTATTGTTATTCTTTCTCGATTCTGCGTTGCTAATAGGTCCTTTCAAGTTGACTGCTACAGAAAGATTTCGATTCTCTTGTCTCTGAAAAAGCTCTTGGATTACAATTGTTTACATGCAATCTATATACTTTTTTGCCCAATTCTGTCAACCTTTGAAAATAAAATAATTGTGAAAAATGATATCGAAATACTCTCATTCACAAACTACTATGTATTTCAAAATCCATTTCCTCATTTCGATTTTATATTGCTTCTCTCACGCACCAGTCCCATCACACACACACACACACACCCACACATACATGTGAAAGGTGTCAACCGGGGACGCCTGCCACAACCCCCCTAAATGGGGACTTTGTTAATAAGGTACCAAGAGAGAAATGAACCTCAGATTCCAATAAAGGCAATCATAGAGACGCCCACTGGACCTTTGGATCCATCAAATTCTGAAATTTGCCAAAAGTGTTCAATTTTGTGATATATGCTTGAATGTAAACAGTTATATCTAATTAACTGTGTTTGATACAGCTACCAAATTATAAGTCAACTTTTTTTATCGCGCTGTATTCTAGATGCCTACAAGAAAATTAGTCGTCTCGGCACATATTTTATGAAGTTATGCCCCTTTCGGATGTAATAATCTTTGATTTCGTGATATATGGTGTAATGTACAAGTTATATCTGCAGATCCTTGCTCAATACTGCTACTAAAAAACTTTAAAAACTTTTGGAAACTTATTTATCTAGTTTATCTTATTTATCGACTAAAATTGCGCGCCAAGCCTATGTTTATGTATACTATGATTGTCTTTTTGAATTTGGTGCTAATACTGTTATGTGGAAAATGGAATAGGTCTTTCGATTATGGACGCGGATATTCTCTAATGGACGACGGCTGGATTATGAATGACGGACTAGACGCTTGTAATTCAAGCTAGTCAAAGTGGGGACGCACACATTTCACACTCGCCGTGAAAGATGCTGTTAAAATGGGGACGCACTCCCGTCAAGTGTAGACTATCCAAGTGGGGACAAATGTTTAAAACCAACCAAATGGGGACATCATCAATAAATTTATTATTGTAAATGATATGTAGGCTAAATAGGGACATGTCAAGTGAACATATAACCAATTCTATCACACTTTGATGTTTTATTACTACATGTAACATTGAACACGTTTCATGGACGTCGCTGGACGCAGCCAGTTTTCGTCTTTCGTTGACAATGACTCCGTACCGGGAACAGTAATTGTGGAAAACTTGAACAGTTACGAGAAAGCCGTTAATTTGACATACTACAGCGTAAACAGGGGCCTAGCGATACTGGTGTTCGGAAACAAACAAGGTGAATAATTTGTTTCACCGGAAGTGCGCGCGTCTGTCTTCAAATACGCGCGAGTGTTCCTTTCACGGCGAGAGTATGAACTTAGCTGTTTTCTAAGCAAGCTCGGCAGGGATGTCGGCAGGGATGTCATTTAGGTGTCTATTAAAGACCCTAAAACGAGGGAATATTCGATGCCGCCGTTTACGTGGAATGTTCCCAGATGAAGTAAGAATGGACTGTGCAAAGAAGGTAGGGATTCGTTTACTAATTGAAGAACAATACCCAGTCGACTAAAATTGCGCGCCAAAATACGTAAGTGAACTGACATCTCTGCAACTGCATCTCGTTGTTGTTTCACGCGATTTGTGGATACTAGGCTGAAGTTTCTGGTACAGGTCATCAATTTTGATTGAGGAAATATATATATGTGTTTGGAATTGACGGTAAGAATGCATTCGCATTGCTGCAGACAGGCATACAATTTCCGCCCCAAATTAGCATGCTGTTTGAAGTATGTTGATGTACACGACGAAATCAGTATTGAGCGACATATATTCAGTGCCCTGATAGAGCGGGACTCAAATAGAATACAATAGACGTTCAACCGTTTAACTTTTTTGCAATTGTTTGAACAACGGCACATAACGATGGAAGTTCACACTCGATCTAAGGCGCTCGCAATCTTGACAAATTAAACTTTCCGGAAAATGCTTCCACTCCGTATTTGTAGTATATGCCACATCACAATACAGCGAAATAATACCTTTGGGGGACGTCATGGAAAGGCCGTGATATTGTACCAACAATATCTAGTTGTCGTTGTTGTTTTCCGTCTACCACTTTATCGAATGACAACGTTGAAGTATCAACAACTGAGTAATAAACTATTCCTCAAGGAAGATTGTTGTTGTTGTTGTCTTCTGGCATTTTCTTCTGGGGACAAACAAAATATCTGACTAGGTACGGTACGCCTATTGTTTCGTTTTCGGTTTATGTCCATCAAACAAGTGTTTCAAAGTAAATCAGAAAATTCAACTTACGTTCCGTACAATATTGCCCGCAGTCGAATCGTGTATTGTTCTTTCTTCAGTCTCGTTTTATCTCTCTTCGTTCGTTGTCACGTGACTAACTAATTCATGCGCAAACGGGGACCTGTGTGTATTGAGCAGATTTTTTTCTCTACGGAGCGGGAAACACACGCATAAACCTCGCGCTTGAATTTTGCTGCCTAAATGTGGACGTATACCGTATTTACCTCATTTCACTAGAGAGCTCCAAAAACAGGCTTGGCTGCACGTTTCAAGCCTTAAGTCAAACGGGGACGTCCCCGTTTGGAGGGGGGTCCCCATTTGAAAGGTGTGTATTCATGTCAATGTCCCCATTTGACACCGTTCACAAACGCACACACACACTCTCTCTCTCTCTTCCTTCACTCTAAATGGCTCTCCATTGATAGAGCTTCTCTTATTCAATCATACCTGTTTATACAAACCCGGAAAGTAGTAACTGGAGTATTGGTTCTCGAAACACTTTGTTTTGCTTGTGTATCCACTGAGAGCGGTTGGTGTCCACCAGAGTTTAAGGTTTCCATTCTTGTCATATTGTCGACCTGTGAAAATAATTGACATGTAAATACATATGTATAAAGTGGTATTTCAGATGGAACCTATTAGCTCGTATTACCTTTTACCTTACCAGTTACCTTTTAACTGCGTAAACTCTTTCGGGTGATGTGCATACTTCACAAGTTGTATGGCCGGGATCGGACTGCCCAACATTCACAGTCACTTCGGTGGCAGGGGGTGTCTTCGTCGATGTTGTTGTTGTGATTATATAATTAATTTTTTTTTCAAGAATATAATTATCTCTCAACTTTTTATACAACACAATGACAGTAGATGTCATAAAAATACTTTCTATATGCCCTACATCGATCTACATACCCCTCCTCTACTAGATCTCCATCTGTAATATCAGATCTAGTAGAGGAGGGGTATGTAGATCGATGTAGGGCGTATAGAAAGCATTTTTATGACATCTACTGTCATTGTGGTATATGAAAAGGTGGGAAATAATTATATAATCACAACAACAACAACATCGACGAAGACACCTCCTGCCACCCAAGTCACTGTGCCGCTATCCTCGATCGTGTTTAAATGCTTTGTCAATCGTTTATTTTTTCTATATTGCATCGCAATATCGTCTTTCTTCCGTACGAAAAATGTCCACTAAAACGATTGAAATGAAAAAAACAAAAAAACAACAAAACTTCACCCAGCAACCCCGAATTTTCAATTCTTTTTTAGATGAAGATGAATTACCGAAGGTGTTGACATAACTGGCATTAAAAAACACCCACGAAAGTTATTGATGACCGAATAAAGTATATTCAGCCATAGAAAGTATGGCCTGACACATTCCTACAATTTGGTCAGTGTATAACAGTATATTCTTCTGAAAATGCACGGCCGAATCTCTCGACACCGCAAAAAGTTGGCAAGAATCACGACAGAAACTAAACTGGAAACGTTTTCTTTTCAGCAGTGCTGATGTGCTGTGTAATGTGCCGGAGGTTAAACCAGACATTTGCTCCGAGACTCGCCAAGACCTGGTACACACGAGCCAGTTTTCCTTGACCAGTGAGACTAAATTTATGGAAGTCTGTAGTAGACATTAGCTTGCTTACAAGCTTGTATTATAGACGAGGACCGTACCAGAGCAGGATATAGCGAATGACCGTAACAGTCTTCCACATTTGGTCTCGCTGGTCAAGGAAAACTGGCTCTTGTAGACCTGGTACACGAGAGTCAGTATTCCTTGACCAGTGAGACTAAATTTATGGAAGTCTGTAGTGGCCATTAGCTTGCTTACATGCTTGTATTATAGACGAAGATCGTACCAGAGCAGGATATAGCGAATAGCCGTAACAGTCTTCCACAAATTAGGTCTCACTTGTCAAAGAATACTGACTCATGTGTACCAGGCTTTACGGTGACATTTCAAGAACAGGACTTACCCGAATTATCGAATCCATGAGTGATCTCGTGACCGATGATTAGTCCCAACCTCGAATATATCATTGATCTGTAAGAAGTCAGATATATCCACTGACAGTTCAAGTACATCTATAACTATTTTTGAAGTGGAGATCGACACGTCGGTCACAATACATTTCAAATACAAAAATAATTCAATTGCGCAAGGATAATCTAATCTTTCGAGTATTTAATGTAAATCTTAATTCAAAGGTGAACAGATATGCGAAATTTTCTTTGATTATGACGAAATTTGTTGTCATTGGCAACCATCTTAATTTAGTAGGATTAACATGGGAATACATATGAAAGTTTCTCACAATTCAAATTATTGTCCGTTAGAAAAAAGAACCTGTTAACCCTTTTTTTATAATTTGTTTTATAAGATGAAACAGAGGGTTATCTGAAATGTTGAAGAAAAATATATATATTCATTTCTATCTAAAAATCTAATTTTGTGTGTTTTTTTAAAAATTTTTATCCATTACTCCGTCAGTTCCGTGTTAATCTGAGACGAGGTCACGCCATGTCCTTCACTTTGTGTTAAAATTCCAATGAGAATCTATGTTGAAAAATGAGATATCACTTCAGATTTCAATGTCTTTTTTTACAACCCTCCATGCATAGGCGACTTTGTTTCATAGCTTACAAATATTTCTGTAACTCTTAGGCTAGATGACAGAAATTGTTCACATGACATACTAGAACCTAGCTAAATCTGGAAATGCAAACACGACGTTGTAAGCCACAGGGTGTGACTAATTACCACGGTAACACGTAGTACTCTAGTGGTGACTACAAGTGTTTTATGGTAAGTATCACTAAATGCCATAAATAACAAGTCCCCAATTGTATCAAATTATTAGATTTTAGCCGCTTTTTTCGCCATAAAAAAACTCTTATCAAATTACCATCATTTGTACCAAAATAATTCCATTTAACCATTTTTTGCCCGAAAACAATCTCCCCCCCCCCCCCACCCAACACACACAACTTTGCGTCTAACAAAAAGATGTGTCCAGGCCCCAAACAATGTCATAAGGATAAAAATAAAAGTCAATATTACATTTTATAATTGTGTATAATTTTATGCGAAATACCTCATTCGCCTCAAAAACTTGCCCCATGATAACGAATATAAATTCGAGACTATCAGTCTCGGGCGAATATGCCTTATTGTCGATCGAGCTGACACAGGGTAAAACATTATTATAGAGAAACAAGCGATGCAGAGAATTGGAGCGATCTGCAAGCGGTGAGAAATATTGACGACGTCTGGCGACTAAAAAGCAACCATATGACTCTACAGGAAAGCATCACTCGGCATCTAACATTCAGACACGAGAATACGGTATATTCTTAGTATCTCAGCCGCGCTTTTATTGCAGCTGTTCATGTGGAGACTATGAAGTATCTACATGGCCCCTAGCACCGGCTTATGCGGAAATAGATACGCTAGCTCGGGAGCTGTGATGACAGATCAGCTCAAACAACCCATCCGATGTCAATTGATGAGCATCGTGGACGTCTGATGGAGTAAACGCCTCAACATGGATCAACCTGGTAGATGCAAGAATACACAGAGAAACTAACCTAATGCCCGGCGTCGTACGGCTTAAATTTCCCACCAAACCAATGAACTTACACATATTTGTCGCGTGGCATGCACAGAGGGCGGGCCTCGGGGACCGACAGTCCACCAGCAGAATCCTGCTATATACAGGCAACAAATGAGAGCGATATGCAAGAGGTGGGAAATATTGACGACGTCTGGCGACTAAAAAGCAAAAATATGCCTCTACAGGAAAGCATCACTCGGCGCCTAACATTCAGACCCGAGAATACGGTGGACACTCGGACGTAGCCATAGTATCTTAGCCGTGCTTTTATTGTAGGTGTTCATGTGGAGACTATGAAGTATCCAAACGACCCTTAGCACCGGCTTAAGCGAAATTATTTACGCTAGCTCGGGAGCTGTGATGACAGATCAGTCCAAACAACTCATCCGATGGCAATGGATGAGCATCGTGGACGTCTGATGGAGTAAACGCCTCAACATAGGTTAACCAGCAAACTGCATATACTATCGAACAGAGCTAAACATAATCACGTTATTGAATTACAAGCGTCTGTTCCGTCATTCATAATTCAGCCGTCGTCATTAAAGAATATCCGCATCCATAATCCAAAGACCTATTCCATATTCCATATAACAGTATTAGCACCAAATTCAAAAGAGACAATCATAATATACATACACATAGGCCAGTTTCCCGAAAGAGAGAAGCGGTCAACAGTTTTCAATGATGCCGGCAATGATGATCATGATTGATGTTCCAAACATATTAAATCGTATCGCTGATCAGTCAGTCTTAATCCAAAACTGAACTATATACGTGTACGTGTCACTCACCTGGGGAATTGTTTACAGAAGAACGGCTTTCTCAGAATGCCAGCTGGAACGACTGTAGAATGAAAAATAAAATACAATTGTATTCAAGTGTCTGACTGAAACGATGACTTTTTCATCACGGCAAAAATATAATAACGTTAAGCAAAATCAATAAAGAATTTCTGTGACAAGGATGATATATTCAGCATTAATCCGATGTATCGGTTTGGTTTTGGAAGTTCTAGACAATTTGAAAATAAAATGTCATTTTTCTTATACTTCGACAATTTCAAACATTCGACATTCAAAATAAAAGATAAAATTAAGGGGACACCAGACTCAATTTTGCATAATCTAGGAATTTGTATGATGTACTATGGTGGTTTAATCCTACTCTAATATATGGGATTATATAGGAATTCTATGAAAACGCCTCTGTTTTCATAGAAAAGGCCAATATTATTAAAGAAATTAAAAGGTCAATTTTCCCAAAATGCCTCACTGGCCTTCTGGAACAATGCTGAATCGTAAAATCTAATAAAAATGACGGATCACCAGGCTTTACTTTAACACAAAATGATACCAACATGGAAACCATGGCCATGAGGCCGAATCACCCCGATTTCGCTTTCAGATTGCCAGCATTACTTCGTTGTCCAATTCAAAAATCCTTTCACAACTGTTCTCTTAGAAGCTTATATTTTCCCTTTTAGTTAAATTTCCGTTAAATATCGCTATCTTGCTAGATGCGCAGAAATATGCGTACTAGACGTAAAATTGGATTTGTATGGAACCTCCTTAACGTAAACACAAACAAATGGATATGATGAAAAATCCCTCTCAACAAAATAGGCTATTTAGCATATTATGACTGTTTAATATAAAATGGGGCTCCGCCTGGATGAGTGTGGGATGATGTAAGCTCCCTGAATGAGGGTACGGAGTTGGGTGGAGCTCAGTTTAGAAGATAAAACTGGTGGATACATTCAGTGAGATTGAGATGCAGGGCATGTGTTTTGAGGCCAGTGATTAAGGTTAAAGGATACAATCACTCGCCTCAAAACACAAGCCCTGGAGATGATGTAAGCTCCCGGAATAAATAGCGTATGCGTTCGGGCGAAGCTTGCTTTCAGAGATAGAGTGTGGGACTTGGTGCCCCGGGGATGGGGACATGCGTTACTAGTGAATGGGTTCAGTAAATGTAGGATGGTGTAAGCTCCTTGAATATATGAGGGTATGGAGTCGTGCGAAGCTTACTTTAGAAGATAGTGGAGGAGACTCGATACCGGAGGTGGGAACATTCTCACGAGGCTGGTGGATGGGTTGAATACGTACATGTACGATGATGTAAGCTTCCACAATGTATAAGTGTATGGGGTTGGACGAGGTTCATTTTAAGAGATAGAGGGTGCTCCAGGGGTTGGGATATGCTCCCAAGGATAGAGAATGTATAAGTGTATGGGGTTGGACGAGGTTCATTTTAAGAGATAGAGGGTGCTCCGGGGGTTGGGATATGCTCTCAAGGGTAGAGAATGTGTTGAATGAGTGTAGCATGGTGAAAGATTCCGGATTATATGAGAGTATGGGGTCGAGCGAGGGTTAGTTTCGGAGATGAATGGTGAGGATCCGTGCCCTGGAGGTGGGGACATGCTCCCGAGGGTAGTGGATGGGTTGAATAGGTGTAGCATGGTGTAAGCTCCGGGTTTATATAAGGGTATCAAGGCGGGTATGGTTTAATTTCGGAGTTTAGTTTCGGGCTTGGTGACTCGGGCGTAGGGATATGCTCCTGAGGGTAGTGGATGGGTTGAATAGGTGTAACATGATGTAAGCACTCGGAATGAATGGGGGTCATGCGGGACTAATTTCAGAAGACATAGGCGGAGACCGGAAGCTGTGCCCGACAAACCGTTTAACATTTTCGTTCTACTTTTCTTGACAGGGATAGGGACAAGGACACACGCACACAATCATTTGCGACCGCTCGGTCAAATCTTCTAGTACCTCGCGCATTAATGATGTAAGGAGCTCTCAGCTGTAAACCGTGATCCACCGCACGTAATGATATGCGCACCACATGCTCTAGGATGTGTTTCCGCTCAAAAACCCTCGTTGTATTTCTCCCTTATCAGGAGATAAGATATGTATCCAAAGAAAATGGATATTTCCTTGATTCTACCCGTGAAGGATCTCTCCTAATTTGAAGTGTGCCTCCTGGTTTTCCTTCTAAAACTGATCTCCATGGTAACGGAAATCATACAGCTGACATGCGCTGTTCGGAGATTCGCCGTGATACCGTGCTTTCAACATGGTTGACAATATGGATTCCTAGTAGTGCGTCACGAGGTAGTAATGTCCTACATTATCCAAGACCGTACCGAGTGACACAGAATTAGATTCCTAAATCGATCTTTCCGTAGCTAAAGCTACGAGCTCGATACAAATCATGTGCAAGTCATGTAAGGTTGAATTAATTCCATGCAATTCTTCATCAGAAATGTACAAGAATTATTCTTCTGTTAATAATTTGCAGTCATATAAAAAGGTGTGTTCTTGTGTGGACCAATTCCAAGTGGTTTCAAAAACTCCATATCATTTTATGTTTGAACTGAAGCCGTTAGCGATGATCTAATTGCTGAAAATAATTTTCTTACCAATGATGTTCTTTTCTCTGTTGTAGAATGCATTTACAGTTGTAGGTCCCACGTCCCACCTGTGGATAAAAATATTAGAATTAAGGATGTAATCAGCTTGAAAAATTCGCAATTTCCCGACTTGGAGATTAGTACATGTGATTTATATTTCGGCTGGTCTCAGTCATGGAAACCAAATGCAGAGTATAAATGTCAATGTATGATAATATTAGGTCACATTGGGCCCAGTTTCCGTCATCTTTACAAACTTATGTGGTCAATTATAAATTCCTGAATGCATAATTGATCGTCTTTTGTTTTGTTTTTTTAATATGGACAGCTGAATCCCACTTCGGTAAATTGCGAATTTTTTAAGCTATTTATTTCTTTATTTTCTTGGAAATCAAACTCCCCTAATTTTCGTACTGCCATCATTCATGTGAGATTTGAAGGGTCAACATGCGACGAGGCTTCCTTAACACAATCCTAATAAATTAATATCCTATCAATGCTCCCCAATCGTTTATGTCGCTATGCAGGATCTTACTGATCTCAATTGAATTTGATGTCCAGAGCGCCAAGGTAAATATTTAAATAAATATTTAATAGTCTTATGACATCACGGCCGCATTTTTATTACCTTCCTTGCATACGTGGAACGGGGATAGTGTCATCGTATCCGCTTTAACCCAAGGTTTAGGCTGAGGGCCAGTCCATATTTTTACTCCGTATTATGGTGCCAATCTGGCGGGACCGCGGCAACATCAGAAGATACCCCCCCAGCGTGGCGTTTGATTCGGCTTAGCCAACCAAACGCCCCTATCATTATGTTCCCTTCAAAGCACTATGAAGAGTTCTCAGGATTGGTCGACATTCGCGTTAGTGCAAGCCAGTTAGATCCCACAAGCGATATATCTAAATGGGGGAGCAGATGGGATTTAATTTTAATTAGATTGTCCTTAACAAAGCAGATGCTGCATGTATATACGGGTGATTGCTCTCCGTCTGTAAATTCACACGGCGACATTCGGTAAACGGCACTAAATCGCCAGCAGTGAAGGCCTCACGACCAATCGGAGGAGTCGTTTCCTCTCAAAAGTTTTTATTTGTCCGACCCGTACCACCCCTTCCGCCGCTACTGTTCGTAGGTTATCTGCCTTACCGTAATCTACTGGTGCGTTGATGTAACGTCTTCAGATTGATCAACCTGGCACGTTTGATCATTTCCACGACATTCGCAAAGTACGCCCCCTTCCTGAACGTCAGCTGTAACGAAGATATAGATTGCCAAGTAACGGTTCTGTAAATTCTGTGATTTGTTTAAATGTTATTGTTGTATTGTGGCAAAAGTGACCAAATATCAAGTGAAATAATCTCGCCTATTA
This sequence comes from Hanleya hanleyi, assembly GCA_036873755.1. Lineage (NCBI taxonomy): Eukaryota > Metazoa > Mollusca > Polyplacophora > Lepidopleurida > Hanleyidae > Hanleya > Hanleya hanleyi. Next base: position 54,106 of record JAVTVY010035435.1, on the reverse strand, counting down.
ATCTACGAGACGCTGGTCTGCTGTATCATTGCTTGGTATAACATGCCATATATAATTCACATAAAATATCAGAAGTGTGTAGTTCCCTGTAGGTTAATGATTTTACTACAAATTAACTTAAAGAAAAGTAGAAAAGTTCTGGACAATACGTACGTCCTTGTACTGGTTGTCCAGTATGGTGTCATTCATGATTTCTGGTGGATAGGCAATCAACTCTTCCATAGCATCCAACTGTCATGACAAAGTGAAACATATTCTATTATTCAAACTTCTTGTATGCCGACGATTAACAATACCAGAAAGAAAATTGTCGTGAACGTTGTTCCAATGTAAAATTGTTTCAACCTTTTTCTTAGCAAGATTTGTAAACCGTAAGTTATCATCTTTGTATGTTCTAATAAGGAAACATCAATAAAAAACGAGAAATGCGTGTTCTCTGTATAAGTCCTCGACATCACAAGGGCCCTTAGTATCGCAATGGATATAATATCGACATGGCTGATACTTACTATCGCAATGTCTGCTGAAAGGATCCAACTTGTTTTAAAGATCGAAGTATGAGGAATAAGTTTATCAAAGAGTACCAAATGGGTGACGATATGGATCGACAACAATTATAAACGACATTGATAATTGCACATGGCAGGCACACCGTAGCAATTTGCGATCGGAGGGGCCACTATCACAACACAATAGGCGAGGGGCCCAGGGGCCGCCTCGGCCCCGGAAGCTCCAGTGATCTTACATGGCCGGAGACGCGTCCTAGCGTATTTCCGAGCAATAAAACAAGAAATATTCGCCTGTGCAAACTATTTGTTTTGCTTGTTTCGTTATTTCTCATTTTTTTTTTCCAAATATTCACCGCTAAGTAACTGATGATGTTCGGAAATATAAATAATCTAGCTCATTGCCTACGGCAAGCCGCTGTAAGCGGCTCACGTTTCTTTAACTTGCGCCGGAAAGCCGCTGACAGCGGCTTCTTGACAGCCTGATCTAAACACACCTGTGATTGGTTGTTTAGGCCCCGGAAGCGAAAAATTGGCCAATTAACACTCCCGTGATATATGGATCACTAGGGGCATTCCATTCAGGCTCGATTGAACGGTTATGATGTCGGGAATTTCCAAATAAACTCATGTCATGTGACAATTGGGAGGGAAACCCCAAACATGGCGGCTGTGGTCGGCGAATGATGTGTTTTTGCTTTCTCCTGACTAGACAACATACAAGTTCAAGAACGGTTTCCATCATCAGTTTTTATTTGTACGAATCACCAAAGCATCAATGATTGTAAAAATATATAGATAGCCTCATGTAATGCGACAAATGAAAGGGCTTTCCAAGCATGGCGTCACCATCCCGTGTGGGCAACGTAACTTCGTAAGCGGTCCGTGTTTTTTTTTTCGCCCGACTTGAAAAAACAACAAACAATTCAGGAATGGTTTCCATCATTAGTTTGTATTTATATGAATCCCCAAAGCATAAGGATTGTAAAAATATATGTTACCCTACCTACGGTACCCATGGAAAAATCTCAGAGCCATTATTAGAACCATATGCGGAAATTTATATTTTTGCAAAATTTATTCCGTCCAAACGTGGATATTTATTCCGTAGGCAAAGAGCTAGATATTAAATATCATTTAAATTGAAATACTAGCGTCTAGTCCGTCATTCAATATTCAGTCGTCGTCCATTTCCAAAGACCTAATTCATATAACAGCATTAACACGAAATTCAAGAAGAAAAAAAATTCATAGTATACATAAAGATAGTGCCACGGCACTGTAGCGCTCATCTGGCTATAACTGGAGAAAGTGGCTGCGAGAAATTTTTACTGAAGAACCTCAATAGATGAATTTCTAACTTGCGTTGTCTCCCCTGAACAAAATGGCAACATAGTCGATTTCACAGGAGGTCAAGCTGCAAATTCATGATTGTAATTGGAGGTTATGGAATAAAGGCAATTATACCAAAATATAATGTGTGATTGTCAGTAAGCTGTATAAGCAATAACCAGAACCAATTTTTATTATGTGATTGCAGTCGTTCGTCCGTCTGTCCACTTCGTGTCTGGACAGTACATTGGACAGTTTTTAACCTACGATTCCAATATTTTGTGGGTGTATGCACCAGGGGGAGACATGTCGAGTACGAAATATGTGCGACTGGGTTGTTACGATGGCAATGAGATGTAACAGGACATTTTTCCAATGAAAGTAATCTCTGGTGAGGTATGGCCTAACCAAGACATACCCCCATCTGTCTGCGAAGATGTAAAAGATGGTGCCACGGCACTGTAGGTCAGCTGTCTGTAACTGGAGAAAGTAGCTGTGAGAAATTTTTACTAAAGAACTGCAATAGATGAGTTTCTAACTTGTGTTGTCCCCCCTGAACACTATAGAATGATCCATGCAGTTATTTCCTGAGATTTTATGATAAAGTTTCATGGGAAATTCAAGATGCGGCAATATTGGATTTTCGAAATCAACCAAAAAAAGTTATCTTGCACAACTGGACCACAAGGGGAACCTGTGTATCAACATCCATGCAGTAATATCTTAAGAATTTACGATAACAAAATTTCATGGGGAAATCCAAGATGGCCACCTGGTGGCCATATTGGATTTTTCAATCAGACCATATATGATATCCTGCACAGCTAGACCCCAAGGGCAACCTCTGTACCAAATTTGAGAAAGATCCATGCAGTAGTTCCTGAGAAATCATGATAACAATGTTTCATCTGGAAATCCAAGATGGCCGCCTGGTGGCCATATTGGATTTTTCAGTCAGACTACAAATTGTATCTTGCGCAACTAGACCCCAAGGGGAACCTCTGTAACAAATTTGAGAACGATCCATGCAGTAGTTCCTGAGAAATCGCGATAATGTTTCATCTGGAAATCCAAGATGGCCGCCTGGTGGTCATGTTGGATTTTTCAATCAGACCGCAAATTGTATCCTGCGCAACTAGACCCCAAGGGGAACCTGTGTATCAAATTTGAGAAAGATCCATGCGGTTCTTCCTGATAAATCACGATAACGAAGTTTCATAGGGAAATCCAAGATGACCGCCTGGTGGCCATATTGGATGTTCGAATCAGAGCAGAAAAGGTATCTTGCACAACTAGACCCCCAAGAGGAACCTGTGTACCAAATTTGAGAAAGACCCATGCAGTAGTTAACGAAAAATAATGATGACAAGATTTCACTGGCAAATTCAAGATGGCCGCCTGGTGGCCATATTGGATTTTTCAATCAGACCACAAATTGTATCTTGCACAACTAGACCCCAAGGGGAACCTCTGTACCAAATTTGAGAAAGATCCATGCAGTACTTCCTGAGAAATCGAGATAACAATGTTTCATCTCGAAATCCAAGATGGCCGCCTGGTGGCCATATTGGATTTCTGAATCAGACCACAAAAGTATCTTGCACAACTAGACACTAAGGGGGACCTGTGTATCAAATTTGAGAAAGATCCATGCAGTACTTCCTCATAAATCACGATAACGAAGTTTCATAGGGAAATCCAAGATGGCTGCCTGGTGGCCATATTGGATGTTCGAATCAGAGCAAAAAAGGTATCTTGCACAACTAGACCCCAGGGGGAACCTGTGTACCAAATTTGAGGAAGATCCACAAAGTAGTTCCTGAGAAATTGCAATAACAATGTTTCATGGGGAAATCCAAGATGGCCGCCTGGTGGCCATATTGGATTTGTGAATCAGACCACAACAGGTATCTTGCACAACTAGACCCCAAGGCGAACCTGTGTACCAATTTGAGAAAGATCCATGAAGTAGTTCCTGAGAAATCGCGATAACAAAGTGTCATGGGGAAATCCAAGATGGCCACCTGGTGGCCATATTGGATATTCAAATTGGACTAAAGTACACATTTTGTACAACTAGACCCAAAGGGGAACCAGTGTACCAAATTTGAGAAAGATCCATGAAGTAGTTACCGAAAGATAATGATGACAAGATTTCACTGGCAAATTCAAGATGGCCGCCATGGCGGCCATATTTGAAATCGCATCGACACCCATGAACAAATTCTGGTGTCCTTATTGGGGGGAACATGCATGCCAAGTTTCAGCTTAATCGGCCAAGCGGTTTCAGAGAAGAAGATGTTTACGGCCGACGGACGACGGACGACGCACGACGCACGACGGACGACGGACAGTCAGGCCATGACATAAGCCCATCGGGCCTTCGGCCCAGATGAGCTAAAAATGCAAGGGAGCAGCGTCAGTAGTTCCAAAAATATCAAAACCGTATCGTATCAATATTCTTAATCCATGTAATTTTTGTTGTAAATTCGTTATCTAGAATATGATGTATCTATCATGCTTTGATTATGTCTGTTCATATGAACACCATGAGCATCTTGGAATACATGGGTTCATACGGTCCCTAGCCTCCAGTTAAGCAGAATTAAACACAAGTTAAGAAACGTAACGCCATAAATCTTGCACGCTACGCTCGCATTTTGCCAAATTTGAGAAACTTTCACTGGAGGCGCTTGGAGGTATAGCCCTGTTTTAAAAGATTCTGCCGAACAAAGTTCACCTTATGAATGTGAATGGATTTTTTTCTTGTTCCCCTCATGCTTATTGGAAAGTAAAATCTACATTAAATAGATATTTGTTTTTTCTCTTAACTCTTAGCTTTTTCTGTTCTTCTTTCACTTCTTCCTCATCTTCTTTCTCTGCCTTGTTTTTGTTTGGTTTTGTGTCGTGCGCACCTTTTTTTTGCTAAAAACATTGGGTGGCCATGCCACCCCTTAGTTAAACCTGCATTGATCGTTTCTGGTGCGAGCACACAGGCGATATATGGCGTGGTTACTTAACGCACATTGATGTAATGTATACATGAAAAGAACACTATAGCTGGTGAATTGTAATCGTCATTGGGCTGATGCGTGACATGGTCTTAACGAGAGTATTCCTCCGAAGTAATGAGCGATAATCCAGGAAAAGATAATTCTTGAATAAGAGGGAATTCAAGTATACCGACAAAAATAACGTTTGATAGAAGTGCAAAAGTTCTCTGTAACCCTACCTTATCAATAGCGGTATCGCGCGTCTGTTTGTCCATCCATTCACCTGCCTGTAACGTTTCCCGGAAGACTTTCCTGATGTCCGTGACCATTTCTTGAGCCTATAAATATACGAACAAACCACCACTATAATCCGCCATAGGAGCACTTTTGTGGAGGGGATAAAAGACATGACAGTGTGACTAATGTGACGGGACCTACGAACTTGGTCATAGGAGGCATTAGGACATTTTTTTGCCAATTTCGAGGTTTATAGGTCACCTTAGTAGGCAGGAAGTAATCCAGACGGGTTTTGATACCAGTATACCGAAATACCAAATACTGACAAACCAATTTGAATGTCGGCTAAAGTCTAAACCAAAACTAATTAAAAGTAATCTATAGACTTACTTTTATTATTTATCGAAGAAATGATTATTTCCTGTGTACAGCAGGTGAAGAGACTAAATTTCCACGCTCGCATCGTGCTTCTTGACAAAATCCATGCGTGTCACCATTTTAGAATGGTTTAAGCCCACTGCGCATTGGTTTTGCGCAAAATATTTTCTTCCGGTTTTGCGGGTTTCCGGTTTCGAGGTAGTCGGCCGATATCCACTAAAAATGCCTGGATGAGTATAAAATTTTCATCTAGTAGGTCTGCTCAAAACTTGCTGGTAACAGTCCCCTAAGGCACGTTCTTAAATCAAAGTTCTAATGTCAACGGTTAGCCTTATTTTGTCGACGAAAGGGTTCTGATGGACTCATTCACTGACTGACTCATTACCGGAGAATTTAAATATGAGAGCCTACTTGGTAGGAGAAAGGAAAAACCAAAATAAACAAGCAGCAGCCGAAATGGCAGCAATATGTTTTTAGCATTGCTGGTCTCAGGGGGTATACATGAGGAAGGTAACTGCTACTTCATAGGCGTTGGATGCGGAAGGGTCTTTCTGCCTCCCCAAGTTTTAAGATCGACTCAGAACGGCTGACTGATGTTGATTGCTGCTGGAACATAGTTTCCATGCAGTAAAACATGGAAACTATGTAACCGCGATGCAACACCAAGCGACATCGATCTCAAGGCATATTATCTGCAAACCAAATTTGACGAGAATCTGAAGGCGTACTCAACCTATTGCCCGGAAACCAAATTTTAAATTTGGCGTCAGGTGTCGTCACCTGTAGGTGCAAGTGGGCAAAACGCAATCCCACGCACCATCTCATGGCATGGTATCAGCATACGAACAGTCCATTGAGAAGAATCTGAAGAGGGGTCTTCAAGTTACTGCCCGGAAATCAAATTTAGATTTCAACACCAGGTGGCGCCACCTGTAGGCGCAGTGGGCGAAACGCAAACTCAAGCGACATCTTTGCAACCAGGTGGCGCCACCTTAAGTGTAAGCGAGTGAAAGGCAATCACATGCAACATCTGCTGGCATGGTACATGCATGCTCAATTTGAAAAGAATGCGATGAGCATGCAGTTCTCAAGTTATTGGCTGAAAACAAATTTCAGATTGGCGTCAAGTGGCGTCACCTGTAAGCAGAAGTGGATGAAACGCAATCCCAAGCAACATCTCATGGCAGGATACAATGTATGCATGCCTAATTTGAGATGAATTCGATGAGCAGCACTCAAGTTATTACCCGGGAACCAAATTTAGAAGTTGCCACCTGGCGCCACCTGTATGCGCAAGTGGGCGAAACTAAATTCCAAGCGACATTTCAAAGTTATCGCTTGCAGTATAAAAGAAAAAAAAGAACCGTCGTGGCGCCATCTACAGGCAGAGTTTTCTGAAACGCAATATCAATCAACACCATGTATTTGCCAAATTTCAAAGGAATCCAACAAAGCAGTTGGAAGTTATCCTGACACCCATGAACGGGCTTCGGACACGAAGAAGCGAAACTCAGTGGTGCCACCTTCAGGCAAATGCAGTAACAACCGGTGGCTTGTCGCAATGAATGCGTATAGCGAATTTCAAAGCGTTTGGAAGTTATCGCTTCCAACGAATTTGAACCGACAGGAACGGACATGAAGGAGCGAGATCCAGTGGCGACACCTTCATGCAGATGTTGCTGAACTGCAATAGCAGCTGGCGTAAGGAATGCGTATGGCAAATTTCTGGAGAATCCAACAAAGCGTTTGGACGTTATCGCTTGCGAAAAATTTAAACATCCGGAAGTTCACGGACACAAAGAAGCAAGACCCAGTGGAGCGACCTTCAGGCAGATGTTGCTGAAATGCAATACCAACTGGCGTCTTGTTGCAAGGAATGCATATGCACAATTTCGGAAGAATCCAACAAAGCGTTTGGAAGTTATCGCTTGCGGAAAATTTAAACAGACATCCACGGATATACATGGACATACACGGACATCCACGGACACAAAGAAGCAAGAACCATTTTAAAGTCCCTGGCCGCGTTGCGGCGGGGGACAAAAAAAAGCAACAAGTTTTAATGTGTGTTTTGTCTTTCTAATGTCTGTGGAGCGAGGTCTTCAATGCTCGATATAGGCTAAGTATCAACTGGAAATATGCCTTGGTTCTGAGAGGTACGTCTGTGACCGTCTGTGACACAATTATGGCTCTCGGTCGGTGCAACCTTGCACAGTTCAATTTTTGTTTTTTGTTTTCCGTTTCTCAAAATCGAAAATTGAAATTTGAAAGTCAATTTTCAATTTTCCTTTTTCGTTTTACTTCGAGCAAAAATGAAAATAAAATATTGAAAAATGCCTTGTTTTTTTATTTTAACTTTGACGTATCAATGTTAACTGCGCACGCGGAAGGCTTCTGATATCACTTTGTGTCCGCGGACTAGCATGGAAAGCGCCAATCGGGTGGTATTGGCAGGTTTGGAGCATAATATGGAAAACCAGTAGGGTGAAAGATATGGGAGTTTCACTACACTATAGATCCCTGGATCCAGGCATCCGAGCTGGATTATGGGTCAACTGCGCATGTGCAGGATGGAGTAGGCATATGTGCAGCAGGTGTGATGCATGATATGAAGAACTACGGGATTGATACAGATGGGAGTTCATTAAAGTAGAGTATTATAATAAATACGTGGGTACCCTGATCATAATCCCCAAAGGAACTTCCCGCGTCGATGCGTTGAAACGTTTTTGACGCTGAACGTAGACAGACATCTGAAAGCTCCAACGATCCAGGTCCCCAAAATAGAGAAGGAAGATTGGACCTGGAGCGTTAAGCATTCAGACGTCTGGCGTCAGTCATGGCGGTTGTGTGCTTGTTTGAAATGGTGGTTGGTTACGGGCCGCTTGCTATATACGGATTTCGAGGCCCATCACCGCGATGCTTATTCTTATTGGTATTACATCTTTCTTGTTATCTTTATAAGTACTATATTTTAAATCAATAACAAATAACGGTTGTGTGCATGAATGCTTTTCGCTTGTATAGCACTCTAAACATCTATTTTTAAAACTGACAAAATCTAAGACTGCGCCCTGACTGGCTAAAGCTTCAATGTCAATATAAGCAATGAGAACAGCAGGATGCCACTTGTCCAGACCTGTCTGGTGCATCTTCAGAAGTCCCGGTCAATCGTAAATCCTCGCACAGGGTTTACCTGGACATTATTGGTGACTCGAGAGAGTTCTTGAGTCGCTGCCTCAATCTCGAACATTTCATCCCCCAATGTTATTTTGAATTAGCATGTCGGTATCCCAAGCCGGCGGTTTTTGCTTTGACTCTCGATTTCGATTTCAGCCTGACATCAAAGTTGTTATGCCAGCGATGAAATTCAAACCTGTCACATCTCAAACCGTGACGTGGATTGGCGTAATGAGCTAGATGAGCCTGTTCACTAATTGGTTTGATCTATTTTTATCCAGAACTACTGTGGACAACTAACGGAGCCAATGTATAGATACCCAAACAAATCGATCAATACTGGCTCGCGAGGATGGTCTGGTGGGCCTCATGCCTCTCACGCTCCGCATCTCTCATACGACAGGATTTGCGTACCGGAAGTGCCGTCATAACAAACAAGTCGAGGCAATTTTCAATATTTGATTTTCATTTTTGCGCGGAGCAAAAGGAAAATGTCAAATTTCAATTTTCGTTTTTTTCTTTTTGTAATCCCAAACTCAAAAATTTGAAAAACCAGAAACAATAAAACGAAAATTGAAAATTGACGGTCAAATTTCAATTTTTGATTTTGAGATTACCAAAACAAAAAACGGAAATTGAAAATTGACGGTCAAATTTCAATTTTTGATTTTGAGGAACCAAAAACTATTGAACTGCGCAAGGTTACACAGATCCTCTCGCACCTTGCTCTTGATCTTTCAGAGTCTGTATTATGGCTCTCTTGGATATGTCAGCTGGCGGAATGCGCGCCACCATGTACACTTATTCGGGGCGTTCCATGTGTTATATTTTTTTTTCTTCATTAACCACCTTCTAACGCCTGACTTAATTATCGGTTAAACGATTCTTATTATGTAATGTATATTCAGAATGTCTTGATTACTTACGAGTACACTGCTCCTTCAGTTTTGCATCGGGGAAACGGTCTTAGTGTAATCATTCGACAAATCTTCCCTCATACTTCCATGGCTACACACGGGTGATTATTATGCCACGATAACGCCTGTCTTCGTTTTCTGCAAGTTGAACTCACGGACCGGATACTTACCATCCGAACTGCTTCCGGGTCAAATTCTTTATCAATCAGCATACGACCAGTCATGTTAGCCAGACTAGCGTCGATGATTCCGGAACACATCTTACTTCGCTTGGGCTCCTTCAACTTTAATCTGACAGCCTGTAATTAATATAAATATATTTCAAAAAAAAATCTTCAAAAACACACTTCTATCTCTTCCTTTGAAAGTTTTGTCAATTTCTCATACAGATGTGAGGAGCTCTATTGTTGTCATCAGCATATCTGCCACAAAACGGAACTCATGACGAATTAAAAAAATCGCCTAATTATGCTCATTACGCATCTTTGAAACCGAAGTGAATTAAATACAGCGAGAGACGAAGTTAGAAATTTTGAAATACTCGTCTGGTTTCAAATGCCCAGAATGGATATGCCCAGTATCAAAACATTTTGGGAAAAACCTAGAAATTATTAGCAACTTAAAACGAAGGCCGTATTTTTTTAAATTGCCTTCATTAAACTTGAATATTTCAACTCCAAATTTTAGCTCCACATATGAAATGTCAAATTGAATTGCTTGAATCCGTACCGATCGATGCATATATATATGCATATATATATATGCTCATTCAATGCTTTAGTTATCTGTAGGTCAACGAATGGGTTTACCTTCATAAAAAAGCTAGCAGTTTGAAACTCCCAACATTAAGATATTGTTGATATATCTGTAAGATGACACTGTATGCGCATTACAAATGTTTGATTCGGATGTTGTTTCTTCTTATATTCAGAAAAGGTATCAACGGTTTACTTGAACCAGTATATACCTTGGAATTTTGTTTTTAAAATAACCCCCTTTGTAACCGATGAGTATGGTAACCATCTCTCGGAAACTACCTGTGTATTACAGGAATGAAGACATATCAATAAAAGTAATCTCTTTTCTTTTCATTCCCTGTCATAATCTAAGCTCATTTCCATACTAAAGTATTGCCAAAAGGAGAATGGCCTAGCAACAGAAAATCAGGAATATTTCGATGGAATCAATGCCCAAAATGAGTTTTGTAGAAAAGAGAATTGCATTACGGTATATCTTCCAGTTTTAGATCACGCGATTGGTCAATTCAAATTTTCAAATGGAAATCCGGCATATCCATTGGCTTGTGAAATAATCCAGCCGATCACAGATAGATTCACGAGCATATCTGCAGATCTGGTACATGTAGATTCTGTGTGAAGGTTCATTCTGGCATATCTGCAGATCTGGTAGATTCTGTGTGAAGGTTCATTTTGGCATATCTGCAGATCTGGTAGATTCTGTGTGAAGGTTCATTCTCAGAAAGAAAACAACAACCATGTATGCCTTTCTTGCAGCCATTTCGAATTTCCATTTGAAAATGCATACGCTGAATCCTTAGGGAATCCACATTCTCAGATAGTTTGCCAAGACTGAATGTGGTAATTCAATGTAAGGAATTCAACAACACTCAATGCTTGTTTGTCCTGTAGAATTAACTTATTCCGGTTATTGGAATTACCAGAAAAACATTGCGTTCAAAACTGAATTCTAATCCCATCTGTATAACACCGTTCTCTTAGACCACCTGATCATGATATAACATGCGGATACCATTTTTAAATCAATATTAGTAAAACTGATATTACCTCATATACGGGGCTTTCGGCAGTCCTGAAATCTCGAGATAGGAATGGTAACATCATTTGTATGAACCCCCACCCCATGTAGTCGGATTTGGTCCTGGATAATTAAAGGAACAAGGTCAGAATTACTCAATATAATGTAAGGACTTGGAAATTAAGTACTTTCTCTATTACAAATTCATGGAATTAAAATCAATAAAAGCGTCGGAGTTGTTCCGGCTAAACATATAAGTTCAAATTCCAACACTGTCGTTAATGGACTACGCTTAGAATATCGTGGCAATGGAACATTGAAAATTTTCTCTCGGCTCCATGAAATAAATTTAACGTTTCGTTAATATATTATTGTTTTATTGCACGAAACACTGCCTAGTACCGATATCTTATGAAACATGAACTGCACAAAGCGCCAATAAACCTTCAGTCTTGGAAAAACTAAATAGGAATCAAGTTCTGGAACGGAACTTCGTATTGCAATAGATTGGTAAAAAACAATTTTACGCCATTTGACAAATTGACCCAAAAAACAGATCATGGTCACCCATCACTTGTCGTGATATCGGTTAAATATGGGCCAATGTCTCCTATAAAAACTAGACGCAGGCGCAATGTGAATTTGGTGGGCACAGGCATACCCCCCATTGTTGAATATGGAGATATATGTTGATAAGATGAAAACGGTGACGGACGTATAGACGCACAAGAAGACAGGAACTCACTGGAATACACATCTTCATTTTATCCAGCCAATTTCTACGTTCGCACTTCGAACCTGTCTTGATTTATCTGACCCCCTTCAGTGTTCAAAATCCGACGTGTAAATTTCACCTACGAACGAGAGATGAACCAATAAGAACGTACACGCCGATTGTGAGTAGAGTGACAGCATCCTCAATTAGCGGCGTCATTCCTCCTAATATGGTGTTTGTATCAGCCCGCTATAGGTCAGCCAATCAATAATGCTCTTCTATGACCAATTTCGAAATTCAAATGTTATCGGGTTCAGTGACGTCTCGCGTCTATTTATAACTTCTTTGAACACTGAAGGGGGCCAGATATATCAAGGGAAGTTCGAAGTGGGAACGTGGAAATTCGCTTGATAAAATGAAGATGAGAAAGACAGGACAGAAACTTTTAATATACGTCACCTGTTACTTTCCCAGCGCAAACTGTTTCCAACGTTTTCGAAATATTTTGGACTGTAGACCAGTATCGGTTCATCATCACTCAATGTAATGTTCACTTCCGGTTTGGAGAACATCCCAGTAAGAAGTCGTTTCCAGTCCATCTACAAAAGTGTTACATTGGTCATTAGAGAAAAAACATATGATGTGACGATAATTCTGAAAGTAATGCCAAGACATATTTTATGCCCAATTTGCCTTCAATCAAGTCAATGGCTTTCTCTCTCGCCAAACTCAAATACAGATGACTTTGAGTGCATTGGATCGCTATCTCATTATTATGGTACCCGCTCTTGAACCTCAGCATATAATGTTACAGAGACGGAGATACCAGGCTACCCCAACTCGTTGAGCTTTGAACGGACTATAGCGTAAAACACAATGCTATTATTGCCACAGCTATCCCTACCAAATCACCTGGAAGCATCATCCGAACGCATGGTACGATCATACGTACACTCTCAGAAATATTCAGGGAATAATCCTGAATAGATCAGGTTGCACATCCACAACTCAATTTCAGGAATTTTACGTGAAATCTAGTGATAATTTCCTGAAATTCAGGTATATCATCCATGAATTAAAGCTAAATTACCTGAATTTTAGGCGATTTTACGTACCTGGATGGGATCGGTAACTTACTGATCAGGGGGGTAAATTTGTCTGAAATTCAGGGAAAATCATCTCATTCACGGATCTTTTTTCTGAAATTCAGGAAATTATCCCTGGATAATTGAGTTGTGCAGCCTGATCTACTCAGGATTATTCCCTGAATATTTCTGAGAGTGCAGACACTTCTGTACGTAGCCTTGCGGTAACCGGTGATATCTGACTATATTAGGACCTTTCTCTTATAGTCCCATCCGATTTGTCCTGTGAGAACCGAGGTCGGCGCAATCGCATTCATAGAATCGATGGATTGAAAGGATCTCTTGGTAGGCTTCGAAGTTCCGCCATCACAAAGTAGAGAATATTATTGTCTGTGTGAATTAGCGCCGATTTTATTTCTTCCAAATATAATTTTAGGCCGTCTGTAATATCTCGATCTGCTCAAGAAAAACCAAACATCAAACAACTATGCATCAGGAGTGTGAAAAATAAAGTAGTTGATTTCCACAACTTCCGTTCGGTCTCATTTCAATCAGTATTCCCCAGTCCCGCCCCTCTGTACTTTTGTCTTCGCTTTCAGCATTCTCAAAGAGAGCCGTGTCTACCCGCGGGAGACCAAAGCGACTCTCATGTAAACTGGTGACATTTTTGAATCTCCAATCTCAAAGCGAGGCAGCATGACATCACTCGCTCGACCGGGACTATTCATTCTCAAAGAGAGCCGTGTCTACCCGCGAACTACTTCCTGTATTAGATAACTCGCATTCACGGCCAAGTATACATACCAACAATACTTTGTTCGCGATTGATATGCTCCGAAACGGAAAGAGTCATTTCCCAATTATATAGCCCACGTTATGTTCAGCAATTCGCTTCTAACTCGGCGGAATCAGCAGGTCAATGACAAGCCGGATACAGAGGTGAAAATCATACGCCGCCTACTCACCCCCCAAATTTGGGGGGGATGGCTCCCATTTATCCGTGAGACTCTTTCTCGCAGCAGGGAGTCTCGCGAGACGAGAATGCGCTTTCAGGTCATATGGTAAAACCCTGATAATTTCATTGGCTCGTTTAAACGGAGCGGTCATGTGACGTAATGCTTTTATAAGCTGGAATAGGGTCAAATACATGGAGAATGAAGTCAATAAGCTAAGGGTATATTCTAATGAAATATGACATTCCCGTAGCTCGGTAAGATGCCTGGTAGGGACAGCTTTGGCTTTGCGGCAAATATTTAGCAATGGTAGATGTATATACTGTTTCGTTAATTGCTCAGCATCTTATAGGCCTACGAAGGTTGCAATATGTGTCATATAAAACTCCCATATCGGGATTATCCATTGAGGCTGTCTTTTGCTTGGCCCCTAATAATCAAGATTAGCAATGGCAAACAAGCAAGGGCCAAACAGGCCAAGAAGACCACAAAACTGTAAATACTATTTCGATTTTCCGGGAAAGGACGCGACTGCGCGAGTGTTAGAAACTGGGTTTGGCATAACTCAAAACCTGCCGTGTTAGAGCTGGACGAGATTTACACTTTCTGGAAAGAGAATTGAATAATCAGATCACATGATTTTGATCGCATTCTCACTGGAACCGTACTTGGAAAAGATTTGAGATTGTTCGGTGAAAACGACGAAAATAAATGCAATGGATGCGAAAGTTCAGTTTGACTCTATACTCACTGAAGGAAACTGTGAGTTGAGATCTCCCAGTTTGTAGATGTGGTAACGCCCTTCTGTAGGTGGTCTGTCCTTCTCATCCGTGGTCAACTGCCAATATAGTATAGCACAGTCATATATAATTGATTGATTTTCTTGAAGCAAGTGGAGAATGCTTCTTCGTGTCACTCGTGGCTATGTCTTTTTCATGTCAATTAGGCAACTCAAAATGTCTTACGGAAGAACTTGATGCTAAAGGTCACATACCGTACCGACATGTATCCACATAGGATTCTCGACTCTCTATACTACAATCCCTCATCAGGACCTTATTGACCGTATAAGTTCATTAATAGTATCTGTGTTCAAGAAAACTGATCGTAGATATATTAATGTCGGAAGCCATAAAGCATTCTTTAGCTCGACTACATACAAGAGATATCATTCATGGGATGTTTCTTTGTCTATAGAGTTGCTTGAATTTCTCATTAAAAATATCTATGTGAAATTTGGCAACACAATATATCAGCAGCATATAGGTATTCCAATGGGTACTAATTGTGCACCCCTGTTGGCTGACCTGTATCTGTTCTCTTATGAATATGACTATATGCAGGCGCTTTCAAAAACCGATCCATTCAAAGCCCGTTCCTTCTCATTCACCAAACGCTATATAGACGATCTTCTCGCTGTGGATAATCGCTATATAAATGACGCAGTGAAGGATATATATCCACCTTCACTGGATTTGAAGGAAACTACAGATAGCCCTACAGGCACATCTTATTTAGATCTCTATCTCTATAAAAATGAAGCGGGCATTCTCTCTCGTCGACTTTATGACAAAAGAGATGATTACAATTTCGACATCGTAAACTATCCCTTTTCTGGATAGTAATATTCCAGTGGGACCTGCATATGGCGTATACATATCTCGCTTAGTAGCATTTGCTAGATCCTGTGTTAAATGTGATGATTTTAATCAACGTCACAAAACATTGCTACAGAAACTTATAAAACAGGGCTATTCCACCAAGCGCCTCCACTCAAAAGTTTCTCAAATTTGGCGATACACATCGCATGCTGATAGCAAAATACGAACGTAGCGTGCAAGATCTATGGCGCTACGTTTCGTAACTTGTGTCTAATTCCGCTTAACCCGGGGCTAGGGGGCCGTATGAACCCATGTACTTCAAGATCCTCATGGTACTCATATGAACAGTCACAATCAAAGCGTGACTGAGATACATCATTCTATAGATGACGACTTACAACGAATATTATGGATTAAGAATACTGATCAGCGATACGGATTTGATATTTTTGGAACATCATGATGTCTTGCCAGCATCATTGAAAACTGTTGACCGCTTCTCTCTTGCAGGAAACAAGCCTATGTTTATGTATACTATGATTGTCTTTTGAATTTGGTGCTAATACTGTTATATGGAATATGAAATAGGTCTTTGGATTATGGACGCGGATATTCTCTAATGGACGACGGCTGGATTATGAATGACGGACTAGACGCTTGTAATTGCTACCCAATAAGTTAACACAAAATTTGCAAGGACATTCAGCTCCGTGTTTGGTCTCATCTGCTGCATGCTCGAAAGCCACATAGCGGACTTATTTTTATGTCTGGACTATCGCCATCTCTTTCGTCATTTGTCATTCAACAGACAGTATTATCAAATTATGGATATTGCGGATACGCCCCGAAGAACATAATTATACCACACGTTCCGCAGACTCTCTCTCTCTCTCTGATAGATGTTGCCCACAGCGAATTTGTATCAATTGGATTGCATATACATACCCATCTCACACCACATCACACTACATATAACTATATGTGGTGTGAGATGGGTATGTATATGCAATCCAACTGATACAAATTTCCTGTGATGTTGCCATGATTCTCATTCAGTTAGCATTGGTCGGCGACAGATGTGTGATGTTTTAGCTACAGAAAACCGTGCTTTTTCTTCAGTTATATCGGTTTTCGTTGGATTAGGTGGATTGCTCTCATAAATAGCGTCTTTTGTCCGAAGTGGTGAATTTTTCTTCAGCTTTTCACCCTTTTCTTCCGATACTTAGTGACGGGTACGGGGCCTGAGGCGATCATGCTGGATTGTATCATGTGTGGACACCTGCCAGTTGATGAGATCTGCGATCTGACCCAAAATCCGTAGACGAGGACACCAGAATCATTTTAATCTGACAAATCAGTTTATGCAAGTGTGTTCTTTCGACAATTGTCAATGAGAACTGTTCACGTGTCACCTGATTTCGAAATGGGAGATGAATGGATAAAAAAAACATCCAAGGCGTCTAGATTCACCATGAATATCATAACATGGCCAAGCACAAACCTGGGTAATTTTCAGTTGAAGGTCTAGCAGCTTGGAGGCCCGAGCATAGTTATATCCTCTGGCCAGTAGATTAGCTACATTCGTTATGTAGGACAGATAGCCTTCCCTGATAACGCTCATGTCACGAAACGGCAACTTTGGTTGGTCCATCTGCAAAATTACACAAGAAGTGTCCATACACGATACTGGAAACACTCAGTTCAATTTATTCATCAATAAAAATGAATGGTATAGACTCAGTGAGATCAAGAGGCCGGAATAAAACCCATAGGGCTTGTTCTACTGTAAAAAGGTTATACATGATATGAGTTGTTATGAAAGCTGAAGAATAATGATACGGATATGAATGTAAGCGGTGAAAACATTATATACATAAAAAAAACATACAATCTAAAAACATGTTGCACTCATAAGAGAGGAAATCCATCCCGCGCAAGTTTAGTGAAGTTCGCTCATGCGTGAGTGAAATCCCCTCAAGTTCGAATGAAATTCGCTCAAGTTTAACTCACTCAACTCGATTGGAATTCAATCAACTGGAGTGAAATGTTTCACTCAAGCGCTTGAGTCGGAGGAATTTCCACTCTTACTTGCGTGAAAGAATGTGTGATGGTTACCCGAGAATAACTCCCTCGGACACTGGCGTGTGTATATCTATTGTCCAGGCCGGGTCGTACAGAATTATTCGTTTCGGTCGAAATTCCTTTTTTAACCCATTTTCAAACAATACAAAAGGATTAGTTATTACTCAATGTATCATATATTAACTCGCAACCGTCTAAACCGTCTAAATAATTTGCGATTATATGAAATTATGCTGTTTCAAAAGTAACTTCTTTTAACGAGCTACGTCACTGTAATGTTGCAAATCGAACTTGCCATAGAATATCTGGTAGTATGACACAACGGGAACTTGACCCCGCCTCGGGCTGGTAACCATCGGCTACGGCTGTAGGCGCTTCGATGGTCTCATCATTCGCAGATTTCAAATCTACATAGTATATAGCCTACATTGAGTGCATAATATTCCCTCAGTGTTGACTCCTGCGTTTTACTCACTCTAACTGTGAACCAGATATTTTTCTGGTCTGGTCTGAACGCGTATTCTTGTGACAACACTCACACTTCGACTTGTTGAATGGTACATTACTGTTCATAGTGAGAACTATAATGACTCTTAAATATAAGGAGAACAGTTCAGGAAAATACACATGAAGATTCCCTCGTTTTTTATACATGGGAAGTATTACTGACCCATCAAAATAAACCCATTCAGTCACGGTGACTTGGACATGTTATGAGTGTGCTGCAATAAGGGTCGAGTTGTAGCAGTGAATGCAGAAATGTGTATACACAGTTATATCTATATTTTATTAACTGAATATCACTGAAGACTGTTTCATAACATAAATAAATCCGAGTGTTAAATATTAGAAAGAAAGAATAAGAAAATAAGAAATAAGAAAAAAAAATTCTGATCCAAATGTGAATCGAACTCATAGCACAACAAACTGGTCACCACACTGTTTTTGAAAGCGAGCAGCCTAACAACTGGACTACAACGACGTCTACTTGAAAAGTATTTTTAACTTGCTCACATAACGTTTCTGGTAGAATGCAAGCGAAGCATTTGCACAATTTTTAATTTTGATGAAATATGACTCCTCAAACCAAAATGATATTTCAACCGATTGTAACACTAACCATTGTGATAATAAATACCCACAAATTGTTTTGGTTTGAGGTGTCATATTTTATATATGAAGGGAAATCCCTTCAGAAAATGTCCCTAAAATGTCGAAAGAGCACATTCGACCGTTTTCAAACTTGAATAAATCCAGTTTAGAGCAATTGACAATCACCATCTCGCATGATATGAAACTTCAGCATTTTTACAGCACATAACAATAACTTTCACCCGTTTCACTTTCAAACGAAAATCATGTTCACTACCGTCACGTCCGAGGGGGTTATTCTCGCGTAACCATCACACATTCTTTCACTCAAGTGTTTTTTAGAGAGTAACAATCCTCCAACATTCTGCAAATTCTCTGTTCAGTTAACAAATAATTGGTACCGATATACAGACAATAACGGTGGAAATACACTCGAAGCTAAATGGTTTTGATATGGTGTGATTTTAGTGTTGATTTGAACATAGAAATGGATGAAAATGATTTTAAATCGGGGAGGGGGGGGGGTAAGATCCTCATAGAATGAAATGAGAGGCCAGTAGTATATAAAAGCTAAATTGGGTATTATTGACCTTTGTGCACTTAAACTAGGTCAAGGTCATCCAGGATATGACATGCAAACATGGTGCGGAGCATGCGGAGCTCTCGTGCGGAGCATGCGGAGCTCTCATCCAATCAGAAGCGAGTATTTTAAATCATCAAAAAATAGTTCCATCTATTCATCCGCGGTGATGCGGTTTGCCTCCGCGGACAAAAGTAGTCCCATGGGTTGACTTTCAATGTTAATGTATACGGGGAATACCTAAATAGACGTGTTGTGGCCTAGGTGGGACCCTAGT
Source organism: Hanleya hanleyi (assembly GCA_036873755.1). Lineage (NCBI taxonomy): Eukaryota > Metazoa > Mollusca > Polyplacophora > Lepidopleurida > Hanleyidae > Hanleya > Hanleya hanleyi. The sequence goes on along the minus strand of JAVTVY010035435.1, from coordinate 34,402 downwards.
GGACCGCTCGGGTCGAGTGAGGTATCAAAGTGAAGCATTCGTGAAGGGGCATCTGATGGGCTGGGTGTGGGGTTGAAATATCGGCATTCTGCGCATGCGCGGTGGCCAAAGGGTATGGAAATAGACGTTTTGGAGCTAGGGGAGCCACTAATGGACCGATGGGGTCGAGTGAGGTATCAAAGTGAAGCATTCGTGAAGGGGCATCTAATGGACTGGGTGTAGGGTTGAAATATCGGCATTCTGCGCATGCGCGGTGGTCAAAGGTTATGGAAATAGACGTTTTGGAGATAGGGGAGCCACTAATGGTCCAATGGGGTCATATGAGGTGTCCATGTGAAGCATTCGTGATGGGGCATCTGACTGGACTAGCGGCTCGGGCGTTGTCACCATTCTGTACATGCGCAGACAGGGAATTGTGGGAAAAGGGTATGAAAATAGACGTTTTGGGATGTAGGGGAGCCCCTAATGGGCCGATGAAGTCGTATGAGGTATCAATGTGAAGCCTGTGCGAGGGGGCATCTGACTGGACTAGTGGCTCGGGCGTTGTCACCATTCTGCGCATGCGCAGACAGGGAATTGTGGGAAAAGGGTATGGAAATAGACGTTTTGGCATGTAGGGGAGCCCCTAATGGGCCGATGGGGCCATATGAGGTATCAATGTGAAGCGTTCGTGAAGGGGCATCCAGTCATGGGTGGGTGCATGTAAAAATTTTCCTGAAAAAAAAACGGAACACGGACTTTATCGAAAAATCCGCGAAAATGCCTATATGGGGTATGGGGGTGTATAGGTCGCCGGGCTTAACGGGGCTTGCCTATCAATAGAGTTATCTCCCCCTAGTTCCAGGGTGGGTGTATGTAAAATTTTTCCTGAAAAAATACGGAACACGGATTTTATCCTAAATTACGGAAAATGCTTATATGGGGTATGGGGGTTATAGGACCATCCTGGGAAACCTACTTCTCGACATTTGCGGTATAGGTTGTGGGGTCTCGTTTTCTTAGTCTCGTCAAGACAAACATGATAGGAAGTGTCCCGGAGCGAATCGGTGAAATTTTTGAAAAAATACCATACAGCCCATATAGTCCCATACTGGGGGTATAGGACCAATGTTTGTCCCACTGGGAAACCTACTTCTAGACATTTGCGATAGGGTTGTTTGGATTTGTTCTTTTAGTCTCGTCATTTAGAACATGATAGGAAGTGTCGCGGAACGAATCAGTGAAATTTTTGAAAAAGTCACCGAGACCCATATAGACCCATATAGCCCCATACTGGGGTATAGGACCAATGTTTGTCCCACTGGGATACCCACTTCTATACATTTGCGGTATGGTTGTTTGGATTTGTTTTCTTAGTCTCGTCAAGACAAACATGATAGGAAGTGTCCCGGCACGAAACGGTAAATTTTTTGAAAAAAGTCACTGAAACCCATATAGACCCATATAGTCCCATACTGGGGTATAAGCCCAATGTATGTATAAATCCATACGGGGTGGACGTGTTGGAGTCTAGGTGAGTCCCTGGTGGTCCAATGGTGTCGTATGAGGTCTTATTTTGAAGCTCTCGAGGAGGAGCATCCGTCTGGACTAATGGTTCGTACGTTGTTAATAGTCTGCGCATGCGCAGTCTGGTCGTAGTTTAGAAACCAGGCATTTTGGGGGGTATGTGGGTGTGTGTTTGGGGTAGAGATGGACCGCTACGGGTCTGAATGGGTCGTGGAAGGTGTCAACGTGAAGCTTGTGTGGGTTAGAGTCAGAATGGCGTGTTTTTAAGTGCAAGTCGCGTCAATGTGCGCATGCGCAGCCTGGTCGTATATAGAAAGCAGGCATTTTTGGGGGTATGTGGGTGTGTGTTTGGGGTAGAGATGGACCGCTATGGGTCCGAATGGGTCGTGGAAAGTGTCAAAGTGAAGCTTGTGTGGGTTAGAGTCAGAATGGTGTGTTTCTAAGTGCAAGTCGCGTTAATCTGCGCATGCGCAGTTGGTTGTAGTAAGTAAAATGGCCATTTTGGGACAGTACATGAAGGTATTAGAGGTCGAGATGGCCTATTCACGGTTCGAATGCGTCCTGGAAGGTGTCATCTTGTAGCTCTCGGGGGGTAGACCCCGATTTGAGGGCTCTTCACGTCACCTGTGACGTCATCGGTACCGTCATCAGTACGAGTAGTAAGTAAAGTGGACATTTTTGGGCTGTGAAAGGAAAGTATTTGGTGTAGAGATGGACCATCCTTGGTCCGAATGCGGCCTGGGAGGTGTCATTTTGTAGCCCTCAGCATCTGTGACGTCATTGGTGACGTCATCAGTACGAGTAGTAGCGAAAGTGTGCATTTTGGGGTAGTGAAGGGAGGTATTTGGGGTAGGGATGCTTCATCCTCAGTCCGAATGCGTCGTGTGGGGTGTCATCTTGTAGTTCTCGGCGTGCAGACCTCGATTTGAGGGCTGTCCACAGCATCTGTGACGTCATTGGTGACGTCATCAGTAGGAGTAGTAGCGAAAGTGAGCATTTTGGGGTAGTGAAGGAAGGTATTTGGGGTAGGGATGCTTCATCCTCAGTGCGAATACGTCGTGTGGGGTGTCATCTTGTAGCTCTCGGGGTATAGACCCCAATTTGAGGGATATCCACATCATCTGTGACGTCATTGGTGACGTCATCAGTACGAGTAGTAGCGAAAGTGGGCATTTTTTAGCAGTGAAGGATGTTACTTGGTGTAGACATGGACCATCCGCGGTGCGAATGCGTCGTGTGAGATGTCATCTTGTAGCAACGCCCACCAACGCCATTCTTAATGCTTCAACGCCCTGGTGAAATAGCTCAGAAGCTCTGATATTCCATGGAATTGTCACTAATTCTTCGAAATGCAGTGACGCCCGTCAACGCCCGTCGTTACACCTTAACACTCTAACATAACGCCATGATATAGACCGGAGAGAGAACAACAACAGCAACAACAAGGATGACACATGAGAGAAGAACAACAACAAGAAGTTTTTTCATATAGTTTATTCTCCCCAATTTTACATCATACCCACGCTGGGGGAGCCGCGTTGGGTATATTTACAATTCAAGAAGATTCTTATCCAATCAGAGGCCACCATTTGCATGTTTCATATTCGTCCCTGTCCGTTAGATGTATTCTTGTCCAATCAGAAGTCTCCATTTCAGAAAGTTCCATCTTCGGCCATGTTCGCTCTGAACTGTTTATTCTAATCATCGTCGGACAGCCCAGGATACCGTTGAGGCCACATATCCTCAGATAGCTGTTTGTGCATTCTGAGTATCTTTCAGTGCATGGGTGAATACTCCCATCCGATGGGAAGATTCCGTAATTTGGTCACGAAGAACGTAAACATTGGTCACCCGCTCCACTGTCCATTTGGTGTTGGGGCGTTGATGTTGCACCCATTCCAAGGGATCCACGTTCTCTAGTTGGGTCAAGAACGTCTCCAGTGACGCATGATTGGTAATGGTGAACGGCTGGTCGAACAATTGGTTGTTGCCACTGGAATAGAAATACCGGGGTTGACCCGTCATCTTATGGCGTAAGATGTACCCAAAAGCAACATTTAATGTGAAGGACGTAGGTTGGTCATTGAAAATGGCTTCCACGTAGCTGCGTAGACGGGCGAGGTCGGTCAGTTGGAAATTGTGCAAGTCCAATATAGGGCCATGACGGTGGAAGCAGTGTCGGATCATGGACCAATGGCGTCGATACATCTTACTCACTGGATGATCTTCGGGTAAGAGATCGCTGGGAACATCCACCGCATCTTCCAGAAAATGTTCGTTGTTGTCAGGCGTATGACTGGAAACAGCAATGCTAGAGACCGGCTGGATATCTAGGCTCTTGTGAGCTGTAGGTATAGGCGGGCTCTCCGTGATCGCCTCACCAGTGGCATTCGTCTTCCTGGGTTCGTCTTCACTGGGACTGACCCTCCTGGGTGCATCTTCAGTGGGAATTTGTCGTCGTGGTGACGGGGCATGAATCAAACGTTGATGATGTCTTAACTGACTGGGTCGTTTGAAGAGTTGACCACAATCGTTACATTGTTTCGTCGCGTCCTCGTGGAGTGCTCTCTCATGGCACCGTAAAATATCCCCCCGATTAAATGACCGTGAGCACGTTTTACAAGTATACTTCAATGCATTGTGGGCGGAGGACTCGTGGCGTCGTAAATTCACTTCCGCTTCCGTTCACGTGACCGGAACTGACCTTTGACCCCGGCGCGCGCGGTGTAAAGGTATCCACCGCGGTGGAAACCTTTGCGCGCCGGGGTCAAAGGTCAGTTCCGGTCACGTGAACGGAAGCGGAAGTGACCTCACAGAGATCATATGCAAATGTCACTTCCGAGCTCTGAGCTCCACAGGCTTTGAGCTCCAAGAGCTCCGATCCAAGAAACACACTCGCAAGCACACACATACACACACGGCTACATCCGGGTTCTTGTCGCTGACGTCCAAGTTGAACTGATTGTGCTAAAAATAGATCAACAGCTAGCTTGCTATAAAAAGGAAACGGCCTGGCCATTTCATCAGACACTCTGTCAACCATCAAGATGTTCACTTGTACTACGTGCTCGAAATCATTCACTCGCGGCACGACTTGCGCCTCCATGAGGCTACCAAGCACGATGGAACCGCCCGGTATAGCTGTACGATATGTAGGCCTACACTGTCGTTTCAGCGCCCAGATCATTTACAGCGCCATGAACGTTCAATTCATGGGCCACCCAAGCGTCCATGCGAAGAATGTGGTCAACTCTTCAGACGACCCAGTCAGTTAAAACGGCATGAGCGTTTGATTCATGGTCCGTCACCACGGCATGAGGGACAACTTTCCACTAAAGAGGCACCCAGGAGGGACAGATCCACTGAAGATGAACCCGGGGAGAAGAATGCCACTGGTGATGCGATCACGGAGAGCCCGCCTATACCCACAGCTCAGAAGAGCCTAGATATCCAGCCGGTCCCTAGCATTACTGTTTCCAGTCATACGCCTGACAACAACGAACATTTTCTGGAAGATGCGGTGGATGTTCCCAGCGATCTCTTACCCGAAGATCATCCAGTGAGTGAGTTATATCGACGCCATTGGCCCATGATCCGACACTGCTTCCACCGTCATCGCCCTATATTGGACTTGTACAATTTCCGACTGACCGACCTCGCCCGTCTACGTGGAAGCCATCTTCAATGATCAACCTACGTCCTTCACATTAAATGTAGCATTTGGGTACATCTTATGCCATAAGATGACGCGTGAATTGTGCTATTTCTATTCCAGTGCCATCAACCCAGTGTACGACCATCCTTTCACAATCACCAATCGGGCGTCGCTAGAGACGATGCTGGCCCAACTGGCCACTGTGGATCCCTTGGAATGGGCCTATGAACAGCGTCCCAACACCAAGTGGATAGTGGAGAGGGTCACCAATGTTACGTTCTTCGTGGTTAAACTGACCCACCACCCCATCGGATGAAAGTATTCACCCATGCACTGATAGATACTCAGAATGCGCAAACAACTATCTGAGGATATGTTTCCTCAACGGTATCCTGGCCTGCCCGATGACGATTAGAACAAACGGTTCAGAGCGAACATGGCCGAAGATGGAACTTTCTGAAATGGCGACTTCTGATTGGACAAGAGTAACCGAGAATACATCTAACGGACAGGAACGAATATGACAGATACAAATGGTGGCCTCTGATTGGACAAGAATCTTCTTGAATTGTAAATATACCCAACGCGGCTCCCCCAGCGTGGGTATGATGTAACATTGGGGAGAATAAACTATATGAAAAAGAAACTTCTTGTTGTTGTTGTTCTCTCATGTGTCTTCCTTGTTGTTGTTGCTGTTGTTGTTCTCTCTCCGGTCTGTATCATGGCGTTATGTTAGAGTATTAAGGTGTAACGACGGTCCCAGTATCATGGATTGCCCGAAGACGTTTAGGTTACCCTGAACGAAGATTGAACTTTCTGAAATGATGGCTTCTGATTGGTCGATAGGCCGGTCACCTCCCCTCTAACTTCCGGGTTCTTGACGTCCGACATCATTCGCTGATCCGCAGTCGACATGTTCACTTGCACGACATGCCTGAAGTCATTTACTCGTCTAAACAATTTACGACGCCACGAGTCCTCCGCCCACAATGCCTTGAAGTATACTTGTAAAACGTGCTCACGGTCATTTAATCGGGGGGATATTTTACGGCGCCATGAGAGAACACTCCACGAGGACGCGACGAAACAATGTAACGATTGTGGTCAACTCTTCAAACGACCCAGTCAGTTAAGACATCATCAACGTTTGATTCATGCCCCGTCACCACGGCGACAAATTCCCACTGAAGATGCACCCAGGAGGGTCAGTCCCAGTGAAGACGAGCCCAGGAAGACGAATGCCACTGGTGAGGCGATCACGGAGAGCCCGCCTATACCCACAGCTCAGAAGAGCCTAGATATCCAGCCGGTCCCTAGCATTGCTGTTTCCAGTCATACGCCTGACAACAACGAACATTTTCTGGAAGATGCGGTGGATGTTCCCAGCGATCTCTTACCCGAAGATCATCCAGTGAGTGAGATGTATCGACGCCATTGGTCCATGATCCGACACTGCTTCCACCGTCATCGCCCTATATTGGACTTGTACAATTTCCAACTGACCGACCTCGCCCGTCTACGCAGCTACGTGGAAGCCATCTTCAATGACCAACCTACGTCCTTCACATTAAATGTAGCTTTTGGGTACATCTTACGCCATAAGATGACGGGTCAACCCCGGTATTTCTATTCCAGTGGCAACAACCAATTGTTCGACCAGCCGTTCACCATTACCAATCATGCGTCACTGGAGACGTTCTTGACCCAACTAGAGAACGTGGATCCCTTGGAATGGGTGCAACATCAACGCCCCAACACCAAATGGACAGTGGAGAGGGTGACCAATGTTACGTTCTTCGTGACCAAATTACGGAATCTTCCCATCGGATGAAAGTATTCACCCATGCACTGAAAGATACTCAGAATGCACAAACAACTATCTGAGGATATGTGGCCTCAACGGTATCCTGGCCTGTCCGACGATGATTAGAATAAACAGTTCAGAGCGAACATGGCCGAAGATGGAACTTTCTGAAATGGAGACTTCTGATTGGACAAGAATACATCTAACGGACAGGGACGAATATGAAACATGCAAATGGTGGCCTCTGATTGGATAAGAGTCTTCTTGAATTGTAAATATACCCAACGCGGCTCCCCCAGCGTGGGTATGATGTAACATTGGGGAGAATAAACTATATGAAAAAACTTCTTGTTGTTGTTCTTCTCTCATGTGTCATCCTTGTTGTTGCTGTCGCTGTTGTTGTTCTCTCTCCGGTCTATATCATGGCGTTATGTTAGAGTGTTAAGGTGTAACGACGGGCGTTGACGGGCGTCACTGCATTTCGAAGAATTAGTGACAATTCCATGGAATATCAGAGCTTCTGAGCTATTTCACCAGGGCGTTGAAGCATTAAGAATGGCGTTGGTGGGCGTTGCTACAAGATGACACCTCACACGACGCATTCGCACCGCGGATGGTCCATGTCTACACCAAGTAACATCCTTCACTGCTAAAAAATGCCCACTTTCGCTACTACTCGTACTGATGACGTCACCAATGACGTCACAGATGATGTGGATATCCCTCAAATTGGGGTCAATACCCTGAGAGCTACAAGATGACACCCCACACGACGCATTCGAACTGAGGATGAAGCATCCCTACCCCAAATACCTTCCTTCACTGCCCCAAAATGCTCACTTTCGCTACTACTCCTACTGATGACGTCACCAATGACGTCACAGATGCTGTGGACAGCCCTCAAATCGAGGTCTGCACGAGAACTACAAGATGACACCCCACACGACGCATTCGGACTGAGGATGAAGCATCCCTACCCCAAATACCTTCCTTCACTACCCCAAAATGCACACTTTCGCTACTACTCGTACTGATGACGTCACCAATGACGTCACAGATGCTGTGAACAGCCCCCAAATGGGGGTCTACACACCGAGAGCTACAAAATGACACCTCCCAGGACGCATTCGGACCAAGGATGGTCCATCTCTACACCAAATACCTTCCTTTCACTGCCCCAAAATGTCCACTTTACTTACTACTCGTACTGATGACGTCACCGATGACGTCACAGGTGACGTGAACAGCCCTCAAATCGGGGTCTACACCCCGAGAGCTACAAGATGACACCTTCCAGAACGCATTCGAACCGTGAATAGGCCATCTCGACCTCTAATACCTTCATGTACTGTCCCAAAATGGCCATTTTACTTACTACAACCAACTGCGCATGCGCAGATTAACGCGACTTGCACTTAAAAACACACCATTCTGACTCTAACCCACACAAGCTTCACTTTGACACCTTCCGCGACCCATTCGGACCCATAGCGGTCCATCTCTACCCCAAACACACACCCACATACCCCAAAAATGCCTGCTTTCTATAATACGGCCAGACTGCGCATGCGCACATTGACGCGACTTGCATTTAAAAACACGCCATTCTGACTCTAACCCACACAAGCTTCACTTTGACACCTTCCACGACCCATTCGGACCCGTAGCGGTCCATCTCTACCCCAAACACACACCCACATACCCCCCAAAATGCCTGGTTTCTATATTACAACCAGACTGCGCATGCGCAGACTATTGACAACGTACGAACCATTAATCAAGACGGATGCTCCTCCTTGAGAGCTTCAAAATAAGACCTCATACGACACCATTGGACCACCAGGGGCTCACCTAGACTCCAACACGTCCACCCCGTATGGATTTATACATACATTGGGCTTATACCCCAGTGTATGGGTCTATATGGGCCTACCCAGGCCTCGGTGACTTTTTTCAAACATTTCACCGTTTCGTGCCGGGACACTTCCTATCATGTTCTAAATGACGAGACTAAGAAAACAAATCCAAACAACCATACCGCAAATGTCTAGAAGTGGGTTTCCCAGTGGGACAAACATTGGTCCTATACCCCAGTATGGGGCTATATGGGTCTATATGGGTCTTGGTGACTTTTTTCAAAAATTTCACCGATTCGCTCCGCGACACTTCCTATCATGTTCTAAATGACGAGACTAAGAGAACAAATCCAAACAACCCTACCGCAAATGTCTAGAAGTAGGTTTCCCAGTGGGACAAACATTGGTCCTATACCCCAGTATGGGACTATATGGGGCTATATCGTACTTTTTCAAAAATTTCACCGGTTCGCTCCGGGACACTTCCTATCATGTTTGTCTTGACGAGACTAAGAAAACGAGACCCCCACAACCTATACCGCAAATGTCGAGAAGTAGGTTTCCCAGGAAATTTAGGATAAAGTCCGTGTTCCGTATTTTTTCAGGAAAAATTTTACATACACCCACCCTGGAACTAGGGGGAGATAACTCTATTGATAGGCAAGCCCCGTTAAGCCCGGCGAACTATATACCCCCATACCCCATATAGGCATTTTCGCGGATTTTTCGATAAAGTCCGTGTTCCGTGTTTTTTCAGGAAAAATTTTACATGCACCCACCCAGCCCATCTGATTCCCCTTCACCTAGGCTTCACATTGATACCTCACTCAACTCCATTAGGGGCTCCCCTAGCTCTCAAAACGTCAATTTCCATACCCTTTTCCCACAATTCCCTGTATGCGCATGCGCAGAATGGTGACAACGCTCGAGCCGCTAGTCCAGTCAGATGCCCCTTCACGAATGCTTCACATGGATACCTCATATGACCCCATTGGACCATTAGTTGCTCCCCTAGCTCCAAAACGTCTATTTTCATACCCTTTGGCCACCGCGCATGCGCAGAATGCCGATATTTCAACCCCACACCCAGTCCATAGATGCCCCTTCACGAATGCTTCACTTTGATACCTCACTCGACCCCATCGGTCCATTAGTGGCTCCCCTAGCTCCAAAACGTCTATTTCCATACCCTTTGGCCACCGCGCATGCGCAGAATGCCGATATTTCAACCCCACACCCAGTCCATCAGATACCCCTTCACGAATGCTTCACTTTGATACCTCACTCGACCCCATCGGTCCATTAGTGGCTCCCCTAGCTCCAAAACGTCTATTTCCATACACTTTGGCCACCGCGCATGCGCAGAATGCCGATATTTCAACCCCACACCCAGTCCATCAGATACCCCTTCACGAATGCTTCACTTTGATACCTCACTCGACCCAATCGGTCCACTAGGGACCCACCTAGGCCACAAAACGTCTATTTAGGTATTCCCCGTATACATTAAAGTGCTAATGCAGCGAAATTGTCAATTTCATTTTTATCATGAAATTTTACGGTTTGGGATTTCTGCTTTAATTTAATAAAATTCCCACAGAGAGTTTTAAACAGGAAGATATTATATTTTGCTACGAAACGCAAGGGGGTTAGCAGATAAAGTGCGACATTTACGGTCGCCATGTTTTCGTATATGTGACGTCATAAGTATGACATGCCGATCGACGAGCAAGCCAGCGATATGCGTAGCATATGGCGAAGGCCAATATCCATAGACTTAATTCACATTGTTGTTGAGTTAATACTGTTGATATCCATCACTGTCTTCGTATGGTAACGTGCCAGGAATGAAAGAAAGAATCTAGTCGGCCACGTGTCCGTGCATGATCAGTTAAAATGATTTATTTACCTGAATTCGTGGGCAGTACCGTAGTTGGACGAATGCATGCAGTTACTATCTGATTCACATAGGAGGGAACGGGGTTTTCGTGGATTTATCAGTTAATAAATCACATCAGCTGTCGAAACTCACAATATATTCCAAATTCTGTCTATGCAATTATTTGTCATCAAAAATATTCCCCTGGCATTAGAAATTATTTTAAAAATCTCCAAAGTTTGTATCGTCTGAGTACACGGTCATGCCGGCAACCGGGTAAGTGAAAAGATTAGTAAGCTCAGCTTTCTCTAGGCCATGCACCAACAGAATTTCAGAATACTACGTAAAATATTAAATTGAAGTTTACATACCGAGAAAACTAACATTTCAAACATTTCAACTAAAGAAGATTCAAACAACAACAAAACAACAAACAGGACAAAGACAACCATTGAAAAACGAGTCTCTTGGGAGTATCTGAAATAAAAAATAAATATGAAATTAGTTAACATTTTTCCGAAAAAATTACATAATGCTAAAAAATTGTCTAATGTGATAATAAACGAGAAGGGTGCAAGATAATTTTACCGATAGCACAGAAAAATATATAAGACAAATATAAATTCTGATAAAAAAATATTATTCAACAATTTTGAATGGCTTTTTCTTTTCTCATACCGCACAAACTTATGAACAGTTTACATTTGCTTTCATAAACGATCATATTGTGGAATTCAAATAGAATATAGATCTAGAGTGAATAGAAGAAATTCTTAATAAAGCATTCACTTTTTGCACAAGAAAACCGGAATGTGAAATTGAAGACCGAAGACTGTTGTTTTTGCACGCGGACCTCGGCGGGAGCACTTCAGACGGGCCGCTTCAGACGTCGTGATACATTTGGGCATTCCAATTTAGAGCATATAATATTATGTTTTTAGATCTAATTTAAAGTTGATTGTAATAGTGAGGTGGCTTAGTGAAATTATATTTACCTAAGTGACAAAAGCATGATTTTTTCACCAGAGGATCCCCTAGGGTCACTCTCTTGAAAAATCTGTGGCTGCAAAAAAAAATCACAAGTGTGACGTCACAGTGACGTCTTTTTGACGTTTATACTTTAAATGTAGGCTAAAATACAGAATATCGTCAAAGTAAGGTTCTTGAAATAAACCACCGCGATTTTTCTAACTGTAACAAGCTGTGTAATCAGCTGATGTAATTATGAGTTCAAAATATATCATTTTTCAGACTATATGGTGAAAAAGAGGAAACGAGTAGTATAGAAAGCAGCAATTTTGAGGGTGGGTGGGGTGTGTTTGAGGGACCATCCGTGGTCCGAATGCGTAGTGTGAGGTGCCAAAGTGAAGCTCTGGTGATGTAAACCACGACTTGAGGGATGTCCATGTCATATGTGACGTCATTGCTGACGTCAGCAGTAGGAGTAGTACCCAAAATGGGCATTTTGGGTGGTGCGAAGGAAGGTGTTTTAGATAGAGATGGACCCTCCATGGTTCGAATGTATCGTGCGAGATGACAAAGTGAAGCTCTCGTGGTGTAGACTACGACTTGAGGGATGTCCATGCCATCTGTGATGTCATTGTTGACGTCATTAGTAGGTGCAGTACCCAAAGTGGGTCTAATGGGGGTGTGAAGGAAAGTGTTTGGGGTAGAGATGGGCCATCCGTGGACCGAATGCGTCATGTGAGGTGTCATCTTGGAGCAACGACCGCCAATGCCAAGCTTAACGCTTCAACGCCCTGGTGAAATAGCTCAGAAGCTCTGATTTTCTGGATATTTTATGGAATTGTCACTAATTCTTCAAAATGCAGTGACGCTCGTCAGCGCCCGTTGTTATGGTTTAACGCCCTATCCGTATGCCTTAACGCCCGTCTCAACGCCTTAACACCCGTCTCAACGCCTTATCCTAACGACCTAACGTGCATATATCAGTCAATCGGCAGGCTGGGGAAGTAACCAATCAGTGCAGCCATAAGGGCATTCACGGCGTACACACCGTGACATGTAAAAGCATGTAACAAAATGTAGCACTATATATGACTCTTTATGTTCATCATAATCAACGTTGGTCAGGATGGCCGAGTGGTCTAAGGCGCCAGTCTACATATTTGGGACGTGGTTTCGAATCTCACTTCTGACACACACCTGTTTCGTTATTCTTCGCCATGTTGCAAAACCATTGTACAAATATAGCACAATATATGAATCATTATGACCACGATAACCAGCTTTGGTCAGGATGGCCGAGTGGTCTAAGGTGCCAGTCTCAAGATCTATGAAATTGTCTTCCCCGGGGTATGGGTTTACTGGTCTGCAGATCATCGGGCGTGGGTTCGAATCCCACTCCTGACTCGCACCATTTACTGGTCACACGGAGTCATAGAAAGGAGAATGTTGTTGAGATAGTGTAGTCTCTCAATTTCGGGTAAATAAAATCAACGAAATTAACCCAGTTAGTGTTACAGAAATCAGAAACTATCAGGGTTAACCTTTCGGGGAATTTTCTGGGAAACCCCTGTTCTATTTATAGATCACTTGGGCGTAGTAGAGAAAAGGGAGGTTCGGCGGTGCAAACAAGCGCGTTTGGAGAGGTGGCCATGTTCGCTCTAGCTACCTGGTAGAGTTACCCCAGCGTATCCCGAAGTGACGTCACAGAGGTCATATGCAAATTTTTAGGTCAACTTGGGGGCCGCGGTGGACCAACGCCTCAATACCTATGTTAATGACTTAACGCTTTATCTTAACGCCATAACGCCCTAGCAAAACGCCCTGACGCCATGATGTAGAAAGATGAGAGAACAACAAGAATGACAGGTCAATCATGTTATTAGTCGCTCCAGTACATCATACCCACGCTGGGGGAGCCGCGTTGGACGTATGTTTAAAATTCAAGTAGGCTCTTATCCAATTAGAAATCGTCATTTGAGAAAGTTTAATCTTCGGTCATAATCGCTTTTGGCCTAAACGTCGTCAGGCAGGCAAGGATACTGTAACGGCAGCATGTCCTGAAACATTTGTTTGCACATTTGGGGCGTAGAAAGTAGGGTGGTCATTCTTGAGGTGCACAGGGATATATTTGAGAGATTGAGGTTCTATATCTCATCCAAAGATGAAGGGTAGGGTGTCATCTTGAAGCTCTCGTGGTGTAGACAACGACTTGAGTGATTCCCATGTCATCTGCGACGTCATTGGTGACGTCATCAGTACGAGTGGTGGCGAAATTTTGATTAGTCGACCAATACATATGGACTGATAATCCCTATATGTACAGACACCACCACCAGGCGTTGACGCCCGTCATCGCTCGATGTTGGTGGTAGCTCCCCTAGGGCAGAGCTCTTGGATCGGAGCGCTCGGGGCTGTTGGAGTCTGAGCTTGGAGCTCTTGGAGGGCAGAGCTCAGAAGTGACGTCATCGTAGGCATGCGCACACCAGGGTAGCTAAGTGCAGAGATAATCTAGGCAGTGCGTTGTTTACAGATTTCACAATCTTCCTGAATGTTTACATGCACCGATACACTGTACGTAAACTGAGTGTGTGGTGAATGAAACATTATTTATTCATTAAAAGGTTATGGCAGCTGATAAAGTGAACTAATTAGACTGTGATGTATTAACCTCACAAAATATAAGAGATAGGTTGCTGTTTATTGTATCTCGGTAAAAAATTGCGTTAAACTGATGAAAATGTCCAAACATAATTCTCAATTTGGTGACCATTTTGAATTCATCAGAGCTGGACTATATTGTCACGGTACATATACTGAACATCAGTATCATGTGCCTTTTATGTAAAAGTTTTCACCATATGAAATAGAAATGCGTACAAAGGGTAGGTGGTTAGTTTAACCCTATCTGGCCTGGGCTTTTTGGGACCTGTTGTGGCCTTAGGGGGGGGGGGAGGCGGGGGGGAGGGGGCGAAATGGCTCCCCTCTAATTATTTTTCTTACCTCTTGAGCTAGAGGGCTGAAACTTACCACACTATACCCTTGGGTCAACCTCTACCAGAAAATGTGAACAAAATCGAAGATGGCCGCTTTGATGACGTCACAGTGACGTCATTTTCAAAAACGGCATTTTTGGTCGATTTTTCAGTCAGATTTTTTGAATTTTTTATTTATGTAATTTCTCCTAAATATCTGCATGATAAATTAGTAAATATTAATGAGATGTGAAATAAAATAGGTTTTGTCCGCTTTTCGTCGAGAAAAAGCAGAAATTTTGAAGAAATATGAAAACACATCCCTTTTCTGGGACTCCACGTGGCCGCCATCTTGAATTTTCCCATGATCCTCTGCTCGGGGAGTTATGCAAATAGGCTCAAAATGATACCAATATAATAAACTATAAAGTCACTGAGTTTCAGCTCTCCATTTTTTGTCGTTCCGGAGATAGCGCCAGGCCAGGTAGGGTAAAGTCAACACATTTTAATTTTCCAAATTACAACATAAAACCCATCCCATGCAGAGTTCAGCTTGCAGCCGCAGATTTTCTGGGTCCTGGAACGATCACAAATCAGCATGCAAAAGATAATACTTTTGTCACAAATGTAAATAACTTTCGATTATTTTACGGTAAGCCACTCGACTATAATGGGAAGAAGAAAACATATTTCTTTGAGAATCTGGGGATAATGAAGATCGATCTTCGTTATTTTCTTGAAGTTGGGAATCCTTCCGTGTAATGATAAGTGATACACCGTACAGCCATATATGCATTCATGCAGGCAAATAAAATGCGGACACTGGCAGATAAATTTTATAAATATCGTACAAAACAAATTTATATACACTACAGATTCTTGGTAATTAATTTGACCAGATAAAAATTATAATGGAACTGCTCAGTGGAATTTGAAGTCATTTCTATGGCAATGAATTCAATTTAGCCTGGTTGCACACGGTAGGCTTTGCTCGGTCGCGGATGCGGGGCTTTTTGTATCTTCATTAGGTCCATACAAATTGTCTGTATTCATTCACAGGTATGTCTTATAATAAACCCTTGTCATACTTAATTTCCTGATGAACATTAAATTCAAAAATTTTATTAAACAAACCAGTATATTGGCCTCGAGGACGGGCTTGCCTCCCTCCAAACACTGTCCGCCATGCAGAGCCCAGACTCAAGCTGACCATCTGTCATACTTATGACGTCATCATATTTGTAAACAAAGCCAATGAAAACGGTCGCACTTTTAAGAGCACAATTGCACGCCCTTTTCCTTTTGAAATAAGAACTTCTCCTTGTCCGATTTTTCTCATGGATATAGCAAATTAATCACGAAAGAATAGAGAATCAAATTATTTAATAAAAATTTCGCTGCATGAGCACTTTAACATTGGAAGTCAACCCATGGGACTACTTTCTGTCCGCGGAGGCAGACCGCATCACCGCGGATGAATACATGGAACTATTTTTTGATGATTTGAAATACTCGCTTCTGATTGGACGAGAGCTCCGCATGCTCCGCACGAGAGCTCCGCATGCTCCGCACGAGAGCTCCGCATGCTCCGCATCATGTTCACACTCCTGCATGTCATAACCTGGATGACCTTGACCTAGTTTAAGTGCACAAAGGTCAATCCGGTCCAATTTGCCTTTTATATACTACTGACGAGGTGTCCTCAGAATAGTCCTTTGTCACTATTTTGTCACATTCTTCTTGCCTGAAATAGCATAAAAGTAATTCATTTTGCCAAAACTAATTATTCTCTATCATATTAATTAATTTTTGAGAGAAAATATCGAAAAGTAAAAAAAAAAATGGGAAATCGGTCCAAGAAATGGACGTAAAATGGCTCCGGAGAAGATGACGTCATGGTGGTCATCTTGGATTTCTTTACATTTTCCTGTAGAGATTGACTCAAAAATATATAGTATGGACAGTTTCACTTCTCAGCTCCAAGGGGTAAAGAAAATTAATAGCGGGGGTGGGAGTGAGAGGGGGTGGGGCGAGGAAAGATCCCAAGTCGCCCAAACCTGGTAGGGATAATCGTCCAACGATTCGAAGGAGTTCTGGTCAGTTCTCAATAACAGTGGTGTAGGTAGACATCCATTGCAACAGATTTCATCGGAAGTATTTGAGGAACATTTTAAGAATTTGAATCAGCAGTGTTGATGACGATGATGATCTCTCGTGCTGATATGTTCAATATTAACAATGCTATTATTAATGCTCCATTTACTGATCAGGAGGTCACATGTATGATGGCCGAGAGGGGCCATCCTGTCTTCGCCTTCGTCCCATAGAGCGACAGCGCTTTAGCGATAGAGCTATGACGGTAGAGCGATGGCGATAGAGCTGTGGCGATAGAGCTATGGCGAAAGAGCGATAGAGCTATGACGATAGTGCGATAAAGCGATCGCGATAGAGCGACAGAGCGATGGCGATAGAGCGATATAGCCACGGTGATAGAACGATAGAGCTGTGGCGATAGAGCGATAGAGCTGTGGCGATAGAGCGATGGCGACAGAGCGATAGAGCGACAGAGCGATGGCGATAGAGCGAAATATATGACTGCGCATGTTCCTTAATTATGCATATTCATATGGTGATAATCGTACCTCCAACACAAGAGAGCTCGCTGCTGATATGTTTTATTGTATATATGGCTAAAGCAATAGAGCGAACATGACCGAAGATTGATGCAACACAACGTCAGTTTCTCAAAGGGTGAATTCTGATTGAACAATAGTGAACACGACCGAAGAATGAGCCTTCTCAAATGGCGTATTCTGATAGGACAGTACGCGGACAAGAGCATACGAGAAATGTGAGCACACCCATAGCGGCTCCCACAGGTTGGGTGTTGTGATGGAGGGGATAACAAAATGTGTAATACACAATGGGCTTGTTTTTGCTGTTGTTGTTGTTGTTGTTATCATCAGACTAGCCAATCTGAATAGTCCTTGGCACGGACTATACCCGTAGAGCTACGTACAGATGCATATCGGAGTGAAGATAGGCCTGTCTCAATTCCGCACCCGAGTGATTTTGCACTTTCTCTTCTACTGATGACATCATAGTTACGTGAGCATCATGCTATATTTGGATCAGATATGGTACCTAGATGGTCAAATATGCCCCTGCGCACAAGCCCGATTTCGCTAAAACTCCTCGACTTAGCATGCGTAACATGATGTCACTTCCAGTCCGAACCATCCAAGCGTTGTCTACATGCCGAGAGCTTCAAGATGACACCCTGCACGCTATATTTGTGCCAAGAATGATCTCTCGATCACTCAAACACGCCCCTGCGCACCCCCAAACCACTCATGGACTGCGCATGTGCGCCTTGACATTACTTTCCATCCAAACCACCCCAGGATTAACCAACATGCCAAAACCTTCAATATGATACCCTGTACGGCATATTTGGATCTAGCATGGGCATTGAAACGCTCAAACACACCTTTGCGCACCTAAAAAATTCTTGCTTTCGCTAATACGCCTCGACAGCGCACGCGCACACTGACGTCCTTTCCGGTCCAAACCACTTCCATCGTCGTCTACATGCCGAGTGCTTCAATATGACACCCTCATTGAACCATTTGGCCCAGGATTGCCCAACCTAGACCCATTTGACGGGGTGTTTCTCCCAGTTTAGGGTGTAAAGTCCGTTTCCACATTTTATTTTGTCAGTAAAATCCTAGTTTCGTATCCACTCCGCCCATCAGGTGATCGGCCTCGACGAGGACTTCAAGTTGACACCCTGCCCAGCTCCTCAGGGCCCATATTGACCCACCTGCTAGACCCATTTGACCAGGGTTTTTCAAGAAATCGACTCAAGGAATTCAAGGAATCCCATTATTCTTCCCAGTGTTTGATTCCCAGCGTATCTGATTTAGTGTTAAATCAGCACAGACTCCATGAATTATCGTTTCATATCAGCCTCTCTTTTTCGACAAAACCGCGGAAATTGCCGCGTTTGGCACCCATGACTTCAAACACTTCAACTTTGCATTATGCAGCATTATGCATTGATGAATTGACCTTTTCTTGCAAAGGTGTTAGAAGTTGACTTAAAATTACGAGAATATGATTAAATCTGAACACCAAGATTTGAGTAAGAGTTGTTTTCCCCTCTTTGATTTTGATTCTACGTAGCTTGGTTACAAGCGTCGATCAGCATTATTTACGACACATGGCTTCAAATGTTCCAGATGTGTATGTTCATCGATAGCGAATAACACTGCTTTATTTATTAGATTCTTATGTCGATCTTTTAGCATGTGTTTATTGCTTTAGCCATATATACAATAAACATATCGTTTACGTTCCACTAATTGATAGCTCATACACTGTATTAAAACTCCCATTAAGGTGAAAGGTGGCTTGCAGCCGGTTTACCGAACAACAGAGACTTGAGTACCGGTACAGTGCTTGGGGTCATACAGGACTGATATATTTACAATATGTTTGATATTTATAATATTGTAACGATCAACCACTCTGGCCACCATATAATGTAATTGAAATACACTATAGTGATGCTCAGAACATGTACCGATCAGGACAGCGGTTAATTATACACTTCTCGGACATCTCAGTACTTCTTGGCACATCTCGGTACTTCTCAGTATGAAAATTCGACACCACAGAAAAAGAGGGATATCTGAACTCATAGGATAGGATAGGTTAAGCTTCAACTGCATAGATGAAGTTAACACCATGTTAAAGTTAGGTATGGTATGGTATGGTTTTATTCGCCATAAAAAACACAAGATATATATATGTATTGTATATAGTGACGTAAACACTCGCATTATACTGATCAAATAACCTCTGTGTATACATAAAATATATAACACATGAACTCTCATGGATGGTTATGGGTAGTTATGGGTGGTTTCTGACAAATAACCCGTAACAGCTTTCGGATGTTATGGGTTTTTATCACTGTAATACCCCGTAACTTCTTACGGGTATTACGGGTTTGTTACAGGTATACCTCCTCACTAGGTATATTTCATCTTCATTTTATCCAGTCAATTTCTACGTTTCCACTTCGAACCTGCCTTGATTTATCTGACCCCTTCAGTGTACAAAATCCGAGGTGTAAATTTCACCTGCTGACGACAGAAGAACCAATCAGAACGTACACATCGATTGCGAGTGAAGTCACGTAGAGTGACATCATCCTCTATTAGCGGCATCCTTCCTCCTAATATGGTGCCCACTAATTAGGTCAGCCAATCAATAACGCTCTTGTGCGACCCATTTCGAATTTCAAATGTTTTCGAGGTCAGTGACGTCTCGTGTCTATTTATAAGTTATTTGAACATTGAAGGGGTCCAGATATATCAAGGGAAGTTCGAAGTGGGAACGTAGAAATTGGCTGGATAAAATGAAGATGGGTATATTTGTACCACATGTAAAACATCAGAGTAATACTCCGTAACTTACGGGTATTACGGGTTATGGACTTATGGGTTTTTACGGGTTCTGGGATATTCTTTAATGGACGACGGCTGAATTATGAATGACGGACCAGACGCTTGTAATTGTCATTTATGAGCATTCAAAACATCAGTTGCACACATCCGTACCACCCCGTAACTTCTTACGAGTATTATGGGTTAGGATTATTCATCTCCGATAGTCATCATAGGACAGATACGTCTATAACACCCCGTAACTCTTTACGGGTTTTTTATGGGTGTTATGGGTTTGTTACGGGTTACAGGCTTGTTACGAATTATGGGTTTTTATGGCTCATCTCCAAAATGTATGGGACATCTGTGTGGTGGGGTAAGGCTTCTTTATTTGTCACTCAGTGCCATATCATCAGTGTGAGAACTCATGCCTTGAACAGTTCACTCAAGTTTTTTGAGAGAGTACCTATGAGATATTGTAAACCTTAAAGGGATACATTTTCATTGGGGAGAGAAATTGTACATTGCACCGCACATTTTCCAATGGTTAGCGAATACTATATGGTGTAGGATGGCAAATGCTTTCATCAACCTATAAGTATGACACAAATGATAAAATAAAGTTATTGTCGATGTACACTTCCACAACGCTCGAGGTTTTGGTGAAAGGTATAACTTTCGACAGAGGCATCTTGGTCTAGGTGAATAGGCGGTGAAGGTTCAAGCTCATCGTCAACAGATTTACCTATATGGTAGAGATCATCCAAGTTGCCACATGAACAGACCTGTACAATAAAAGTGTACCTGAGATACAACACATCATGAATCGTTAGATTCTTGGTATGTGCTTTAGAATAGGTTAACCGGAACACTATACTGTGAAGTCATGTGGCTCTATCAGTATGTCGGCACCTCTTCCCACTTCCCTTACATGTGTTGTAATTCAGCTTTTCCAACGCTTTGATAGTGAGTTTTAATACCGCTCAACGGTTGGGAATTATCGGCCATCACAACATAGAGAATATCACCTTCAATACTAATGTTAACTCCAACTCTATCGGCTAATGATGATTAGGTATGATGTCTAACTTTGAAATGTGACAAAGTCTTGAGATGTTCAGTTCAGTGGATGATGGCGGACATATAGGTTCAGGGAATGTGAAATGATGTTAAAAAGTGTAAATAGAAAGAGTGATATCATTGAAGTATAGGACGACGAGTATAGCTATTGCAAAGGATTGAATAATTTCTTTCTGGGCGATATAGATTTATATGATTCAGCATAAAGTTGGGATGAGAGTTTCACGGGGAAAGGTCAACGGTCGACAAAAAAATTAAATATTTTTCTCGTTGATCATTTCTGACACAGAGTTAACATGACGTATAAATTATGCTAGAGGATATAAAAAATATGCTGTAAAGGCGGATTAGTGAAATTGGTGGTTGAGAAAATTGACATTTCGCGTTTAGCTTTCAATTATTGTAGGTACTACATGTACGTCAACATGACGTGTAGATTATGCTCGGGGTATGAAAATTGTTTGATATGATGGATTTTCGAAGGAACTGTATCTACATATTGTACATATGGTACACATATATCGTTATATGGAATATATAATAGGTCTTTGGATTATGGACGCGGATATTCTTTAATGGACGATGGCTGAATTATGAATAACGGACCAGACGCTTGTAATGTAATATCAGACATGTGTAATGTAATGATGCAAAAGACAGGGTACACATTTGACATACTTTTATAAAAGTACTCTGACGATACATTAATTTATAAACACAATTGTACATTTATTAGCACACATCTACACATACAAGGTGACAATGGGGGAGAACGGGGGGGGGGCATTTTGTGCGAGCTATTCTCAGACTTACTAGGGAAGTCTTGCTCCATGTATATGATAAGCGAGTTGTGATCATAGAAAATATGGGCGATGTGTGTGATCATGGTGATAGCGATCCAACACAGCGTCAACCCCTTATCATTCGACTGTCTCGCAGTGGTTGGAGAAAATTCAAACGTGTGTTGAGTGGTGGATGGATGGATGTACTTGGGCACTCCATCGCACCGCGATGGGCACAGGTCGTGCGAACACGCCGTGCAACCCGTTTCCCCCAACCCGCCCTACACATGATCCCTCTTAACAGTGTCACATAGATACTGTTTAATCCCCACATTCCTATTACACAATATACCTTCACTTAATTCCCATAACTACAGAAGTATCACATAATATTTCCATCTGTCAAGCCCCCTCATTCTCTCTTCTCGGACCGATTGTTAGTGGTAACTTTGATTAATTATCACCATGGACGCTCATAATTAAATCTCCCAATAGCCACTCAGCATTTAATAACCCATCGAATTTCTCTCCAACCCACTTTCTTTAATAATTGTTCCTGCCCCCAACACCCTAGTAATCCTCGTCCTTGTGTCCTAGAACATGATTTGAGAGTTCTGGACCAGGGAAGCCGGGAAGCCGATGACGTCGTAATGGCGATATCTCGGGAACTAAGACGGATAGAGACTCGCGGCTTACGGCATCGTATTCCTCTCGTATAGATGCACAATAAAGGTCCTATACAATTTGATCGCCTGACGGTAACTTTCGCCGCAATTAGACGATAATCGGTGTCACGTGATTCGACCATTTCTCGCGAAATAAGCGACATACGCGCACGCTGTTTGCGACGTTGTATTCCTCGTGTCGAGGTCTACCGTAAAGCTCCTATACGGATTTATCGTATCTCCGTAACTTTGCCCGCTATTCGGGTGCGCATGCGTGGTGGTGGTGGTGGTGGTGGTGGTGGTGGTGGTGTGCTGGATCCACACACACACACACACACACTTGGAGCGATAATATGCTCTTTCTTGCACCCGGAGAATGTAAAATATCAAACATTTATAAACAATGTTTCTGTTTGTAACTAAGTCAAACCTGCTTTAATTAATGCCATTAATCCCTTATTAATTGCACAATCAAACGTAGAAAACGGAAGTTTAAAAGAAAAAGTTAACTCCCCTAGGAGAGAGTTGTCCGCCCCTAGGAGAGCTCTCCACTCAAATCCAGCGTGGTCACTATATAGGCGACTGTAGCCTCATTTCTCATCCTCTTTCTCAAACCGAGACCAGTAATGAAACAAGGCCGCGGTACGAGGGGACGGAAGGGTGGGCACATTAAATTAAAGCAGGTTTGACTTAGTTACAAACAGAAACATTGTTTATAAATGTTTGATGTTTGTTGCCTAAGTCTTAAACCTGCTTTAATTAATGCCACAGTACCAACATACGGAGGTGGGAACCTCGGTCTTGTAGTATAACAAAGTAGGCTAAGTGACCGCTGGAATGACACAGAAACATGGGCATAGTATGAACAATCCATAATCAACAAATGCAACCTTGGTCATCAACATAAAAAAGGTTAAACATGTGAATAAGATACTGGTGTACTTATCTTTGATTGTTCACAGCCATGTAGCTGTGTTTGTGGTGTGGAAATTATTAGTTTCCCCCCGAGAGAGTTACCGCAACGTCGTGTATTGGTACTACTCGGGAAGCCGTGTTATACCAAGAGAGAACCTCAACCGATCTGATATACAGTCTACTTGGTATGGCTTATTTATCTTGGCTGTTCCTAAGACCGGTCGAGACATGTTCTGTTACGGGCCTAGTGATCGCCAAGTCACACCACTCTCAGTCCACAATCGTCTTCCATCCAACCATCATTCTAGGGGGTTGAGTGCAAAAGACGGCGCTGAGATCTTTGAGAAGGACGTCAGATTGAACCTGAAGGACACAATCAAAAACCGCAGTTAAGGTAAAGATCACACTCACCATGGATACATACATCTTAGGGTGATGATACAGTGTCTGACATCTCTTTAGAGGATCCAAGGTCGTTCATCTGACTTATTTCTTCCTTCCATATGAGATCAATCAATTGTGGACCAATAGTATGAATGAGATGAGATGATACAGCAATTTGCAGATTTGCTGTGATGATTCAAACTGCCGCCCCCCCCCCCTTTTTTTGGAATTTAGTTGACCACGTGCTGGGCCGCTATTAACGGCCCAAACGTGGATATCCCTTCTGCCTGGACTGACATATCTCTCAGATAGAAGTTGGTGAACGTGGAGTTCGTCGTCCAGGCACAAGATTGGACAATGTCATGGAGGGACAAATTCTTCCATAATGGCCATGACGAAGCAATGGCGCGAATCTCATGAGAAGAGGCATTCGACAACAGAGGGGGAGCGTCTATGGCCAATTGATAAGACCATTTAATGGTTTTCTTCAACCACGCGGCGATGGTATTTTTGGTAATATCACGCAAAGCCGACGGCCGAAGAGACAGAAATAACAGGCGCCGAGAGCCGCGAGCGGAGTCGGTACGAGTAAGATAGTGGCGAATAGCCCGGACCGGGCATAACAGGAGGTCGTCTTCGAGCCCATGCACAAAGTCTGACAACGCCGGAATGGAGTACGATCGTTGAGCGCACGGACCTGAACGCACAGACTCATTTTTGGCAATAAATTCAGGAATGGGCCGAAAGGAAATGCGAGACCAATCCGCCGTCCAGGTCATAGAAGATCTTTCAAGAGCATGAAGTTCAGATACTCTAGGCGCTAAAGCAAACGCTGCCAAAAAGGCGGTCTTATAAGACACAGCTTTAATCGAGGCGGATTCCAAAGGTTCAAAGGGTGGATGAATCAGAGCACACAGAACCACACCAATATCCCATTTCGGTAACAGTTGGCGCGTACGGCGAGACTGTAACGCGAAGGCGCGAATGAGCGCAGAGATATTATCGTTTAGACTAATGTCTACACCCGAAGTAAGGCGTAACACCCTAGCCAGAGCAGATCGATATCCTTCAATGGTGCTGATTTGAAACTTCTTATCACGATGAAGATGAAGGAGAAAGTCAGCTACGAGGGAAACAGAGGCAGCGTCGGGATCGGCATCATGTCCTCGGCACCAGGAGACGAAATAGGCCCATTTCGCCTGATAGAGCTGCGATGTGGAAGATCGATTGGCTGAAACCATCGTTCGTGCAACCTCTGCTGAAAATCCCTGGACTGCGAGTGCATTCTGGATAGTCTGCAAACGTGTAGGTTGAGCCACCGAGGGTTGTGATGAAATATCCCGTGCGGTTGACGTAACAGGTCGGGCCACACTGGCAAACGACGTGGCGGGGCGGTGAGAAGCGGGAGCAATACCGGAAACCACTGTCGCCGAGGCCACCACGGGACTACGAGAAGAATGATGCAGTCGTGACGGGTAATCTTCTGAAGTACTTCCAGGATTAGGGCGATCGGCGGGAATGCATAAGCCAGGAAGTTGTCCCAATTGATTGACAGGGCGTCGATGTCGAAGGCTTGAGGATCCCGAATCGGACTGACAAACAAGGTCAATTGGGCGTTGTTTCTCGTAGCAAACAGATCGATCAGCGGCGACTCCCAGATGTCGGAGATCTGCTGGAACACCTCCGGATGAAGTTGCCACTCGGTCTGAAGAACGGTGTCCGGACGCGATAAGCTGTCCGCTAAGACATTGAGCCGACCCGGAACATGGCGGGCGTGAAGATGAATGTGATGACAACGAGTCCACTCGTAGAGATCCCACACCAGGCGAAACATTGGAAGCGAGCGTGTTGTTCCCAACTTGTTGATGTGAGCAATCACTGTGGAATTGTCCGTCGCAATGAGAAGAGATGAGTACATGAGACGATGACTCCAATGTTGCACCGCCAGAATGACTGCCTTCATCTCCAGAAGGTTGATGTGAAGACTGGCATCCAACGTTGACCATCTGCCGGATACTACTAATTCGTCCAGATGGGCACCCCAACCGGTCTCGGACGCATCGGTGTACAGATGATGACTCGGAGCCGGAAAACGGAATGGAACGCCCTGCATGACGTTGAGCCGGGATTGCCACCAAATCAGATATGGATGAAGAGACGTCAATACCGGCACCGCTGGATTGATGGAAGGTGTCTGTAGGTAAGGATACAGATGATACTGTAGTGGACGCACCTGTAGTCGGCCGTAATGAGTTAGGTCCTGAGTGGAAGTGAGCAAACCTACCAAACTTTGCCACTGTTGACGTGTCCGTGACGTCGATGACAAAAACTTTCGGGTTAACAGCTGAATTTTGTCCCAACGATCTTCCGGAGGATATACCAGTTGATGATGAGTATCGAACACTGCGCCGATGTAACGGCGAACTTGAGCCGGGACCAACTCTGACTTGAGAGGATGAGGGATGAATCCTAGATGACGTAAGACCAGAAGTGTGAACTGGACTTGCATGTTGAGATGGGACTCGTCCGCTGCCCATAGGAGGATGTCGTCTATATAAACCTCTATCTGAATACCCCGCAGGTGTAGAAAAGCCATGACCGGTGAGGTAATGCGGGTAAACAGCCAAGGTGCTATGTTGACCCCGAATGGAAGAACCTGCCATTCGAAACGGCGTTCGTTGACAACGAAGCGGAGGTAACGACGATGACGAGGATGAATTGGTACATGAAGATACGCGTCCTGTAAATCGACTGAGGCCAGCCAATCCCGAAGATGTACGCGGGCCCGAATCGATGAAACAGTCGGCATCTTGAAGTGAGGAGGGGGGGCGAGATGAAACTTGTTTAACACTTTTAGATCGATCACCATCCGCATCTGGGGCGAGTCTTTCTTGGGAACCAGAAACACGTGGCTGTAGAACCCAAAACTGTCCTCTGTCGGCGGTAATTCTCTGACCGCTCCCTTCTCGATGAGCGTGTTGACTGACGACAGAAGAGACTGGACGTGACACGCAGAGACTGGAAGGCGGGATGGGCGTGGCCAAACGATAAGCTTGGGAAGGGAACGAAAAGTGAACAGGAAGCCGCGCTCCAAAACCCTCAAAATCCAGGTGTCGTCGGTGATGAGGCGCCAATTGTCTATGAAGTATTGAAGGCGGCCGCCCACAACATGATGATTGAACGACTGGAAAAGAGGAGGCTGCAAAATTTCGGCTTGCTCTGATCCGGGAACTCGATAGTCATTTACTGGAACGACCACCCCTCTTGGTTGGTTTACCACGAAAGGAACGGCGCCCTCGGCGTGGAGGTTTGTCAATACCCCGAAACCTCCCCCGAGCGCCGCCATCTTGTTGGGTGGAAGAGGAGTTACGACCCCGCTTCGAGCGACGATCCGACGAACCACCTCGAGCAACAGCCCCAATCAAACGCGCAGTACGTTCCTCGCGGATGATGGGTACAACAGACTCAATAGAATTGTTGAAAATGGCGCTGGAAGCTAATGGTTGATGAAGCAGAAAGTCCTTAACCATAAAGGAAACGTCCGGCTTGACGGCTTTAAGTAAGGCATTGCGTTGCGCTTGGAGAAGCGAAACGTAAGAAAAAGAAGTGGCCTGAATAACTCGATGATTAGCCTGCACTAAGGTTTCCATGAAACCTCGCAAATAAGCAACACGACCCGCAGACAAAGAAGTCGATCCATCGTCCCGGCGTAACTCCGGGTCCAAGGCAATCCGCGAAGTCGCCAACAAAAACCAATCAGTGATAGAGGAAGCACGTTGGATTGCCAATAACATCTCTTGAATATTCTCCACAATTTTGGTATTGACTTCAAGTGGAGTAGACTTAGATGATTTAGAAACCTGAGATAAATCTCGATCACGCTTGGGCGGTTTGTCCGGTAACACGTTATCATGAAGACGATAGGAGATCCCTAGACTAGGCTTCTTAAATTTATTGTCATCTTGTAATTGACGATCGAATTTGTCTAAATAATCTGCCCATGCTGGTGACGGAGCACATGTACGAGGAACATCCGGCTTGGGAGTCGCGAATGCAGAGTCCGCAGCTGTCCGGCACTTACCACTAGAAGAACCCTTCGAAGGAACGGGCATATCCGGAACCAACGCTAAAAGCGCTTGCATATTCAGGAGAGGATCCATCGTCGACGTATCCTTGACACTAACCTGAGAGGAAGACGAATCATCCGATTCACTCGACGAAACCGGAGACGGAGAACAAGACGACAAATCATAATCCACCAAATGATCAAGGACAGGGGCTCGTTGAAAGTGAACATGGTAATCTTGATCAGAGGGAGCCGAAACCCCAGGCAAATGGTGAGCAGAATCAGGAGAATGAACTGTCGACGTACGAGAACGGCGTACCGGGGAACGGGAACGCCGTAAAATAGTACCAAAATGCCCCGGTGGACGAGAACTACGGATCGGAGAACGAGATCGTCGACCCGAGGTAACAGGATCACGAACAGGAGAAACCAAACGATGAGGTGGTGAACCCGAGCGTTGTATACGAGAACGTGAATGGTAATGTGAACCTGAATGTCGTGTAGCAGTATGTGAACGACGATGTGAAGAATCAACAAATGTGGGGCTTGATGTTCGTAAGCCCGCAACCTGAACACTTAATGGTAGAACCGAACAGGCTTCCATAGATTTTTCAGCATTAGGAAAACTATGTCTAGTCTTAACCCGTAAAGGAGAAATTGACACTCTACGTCGTTTCTTTGATTTCTTCCTACCAACATGTACATGTGGAGAACCAATAGGTAAGGGAGAAATAACCTGGGGTGAAGATTCCTTTTGTTCGACGGGAACAATAGACTGGCCAGGCTTGACCGACCTGGCCTTTGTTAAGCGTAACAAAGGGACTGGATTTGAATCGATCCTAGACAATGAAACACCTGACCGGGTCAAGCTGTCTAGCAGCCTGGAACTATCATCGTGTAGGACGGTCCCGCTCGGAGGTATACAAACTGACACGGGTGACTGAGGATCTTGACCAGTCCGGTCAAGATCCTCATTACACTTCATATCATTAACTAAAGAAATCTCTAAGACCCGTCTGTCGATCTCCGACAAAGACGAGTCATCACAAGCATGTAACAGAAAAGCTCGGCGGGCCTGGGCATAATTCTTCCAGGCCGCCGGACTCCATAATACACATTCCGCGCACGTAGACGCCCGGTAACATAAATCTTTGCAAGAAAAGCAAGCTGTATGAGCGTCTAAATGGGATAAATCTTTCCCGCACGTACGACAAGGAATACCAGTCGGAACTTCAGACATAATACAGTAAGTAAGTTCCGAATGAATAACAAAAACAAGACTTGATAAAGGATATTACACCAGCGAGACAACAACAACCAATGTTGTAAAATTGCCTCAGAATACTTCCCTAGATGTGCACTGGTCGAGCAAACAAGAGAAAGAGGATGAGAAATGAGGCTACAGTCGCCTATATAGTGACCACGCTGGATTTGAGTGGAGAGCTCTCCTAGGGGCGGACAACTCTCTCCTAGGGGAGTTAACTTTTTCTTTTAAACTTCCGTTTTCTACGTTTGATTGTGCAATTAATAAGGGATTAATGGCATTAATTAAAGCAGGTTTAAGACTTAGGCAACAAACGTGTATGTTTTATGGGAAAATAAGACGATTTGTCAACCATAGTGTTCCAGCACAGGCAGCAAATTCACACACTTGGAGCCATAGTATACTCTTTCTTGCACCCGGAGAATGTAAAATTTGTGTGTGGTCATAAGTAGGTCGAGACGACCTTTGCAACTAGGTTAGTAGGTCAAGTTGACGTCATATCCGTGTCAAAGGTCACTTCCGGTCACGGTACGGCCCAACAAGAGTTATCTCTCCCTACATAGCGGTCTGTTAGGTCTTACCTTAACGCCTTATCCTAACGCCCTAGCATACCAGTTTTTCTTTTCTGGGCAAACCCTTGTTCTATTTATAGATCACACGGAAGTAGTAGAGAACGGGGAGTTTCGGAGGTGCAATGAAGAGCGTTTGGGGAGATGAGGGCCTTTATCCATACGGCTACCTGGTAAGTTACCATAGCGTATGTGAGGAGGAGGAGGAGGAGGAGGAGGAGGAGTAGGAATGAGGAGGAGGAAGAGGAGGAGGAGGAGGAGGAGGAGGAGGAAGAGTGAGGAGGAGGAGGAGGAGGAGGAGAAGGAGGAGTCGAGGATCCATCGACTGCTATAGCCAATGGTAGCCCGTCTGCGAATCTATAAGGCTAGCCCACACGGCAACATCTTCTATATCTCACCATGAACGCTACCGAGCCCACGCTGACCGATGTAAACTTTGAACCCCACGATGGGGATATTCTAGCCGAAGCGTTACGTAGAACCCACGTTCAACTCGATGCTATTATCAATACACCTCAAGGTGGTGCCTCTCAGTACCAACGCATGCGTTGTCATCTTATCACGCTCTTAGATGACATCCAATTGTTGACCCCAGTATGTCTTCTACTGCATAAGAAACAGATAGGATCCGAAGACGATACCAACACAACTACCCGTGCCCAGAATCTGCTGACATTGCATGTGGCATTTCAAAGCTTCATAGAGACGCAGCTGGAAACTGGAAATTATCTTCTTCAATCGACTTTTGAGTGACAACGAGGGCTCCGAAAACGTCCATTCCCAACAAAGACCCCTGTAATTCCCCGAGAATCGTCCTAGAGACGAAACTTATACCGTTGTATAGACTGTGTGTCCGCCAAACCTCGTCAAACACCTCTTTACGACATTTCAAGTTGTCATACCTATATCATAACTCCATGAGAGAAATTTTTGCATTTCTTTAGAAACCTCCCAGTGGAAATATTCGTACATAAACATTGAATGGAAGACTAGATGTCGAAATGATACCCACGACAATGGAGATGTATTTCACATAAGCAGTTTTCTCTCATTATTTGTGCAGTGCTATTAGTTGATGAATAAAGCGATTATTTAGTAGTCTTCGTATTGCTTTGTCTCTATTTTATACTAGTCATATAATTCCTCCTCCTCCTCCTCCTCCTCACTCTTCTTCCTCCTACTCTTCCTCCTCCTCACTCTTCCTCCTCCTCTTCCTCCTCCTCCTCCTCCTCCTCCTCATCCTCCTCCTCATTCCTACTCCTCCTCCTCCTCCTTCTCATATACGCTATGGTAACTTACCAGGTAGCCGTATGGATAAAGGCCCTCATCTCCCCAAACGCTCTTCATTGCACCTCCGAAACTCCCCGTTCTCTACTACTTCTGTGTGATCTATAAATAGAACAAGGGTTTGCCCAGAAAAGAAAAACTGGTATGCTAGGGCGTTAGGATAAGGCGTTAAGGTAAGACCTAACAGACCGCTATGTAGGGAGAGATAACTCTTGTTGGGCCGTACCGTGACCGGAAGTGACCTTTGACACGGATATGACGTCAACTTGACCTACTAACCTAGTTGCAAAGGTCGTCTCGACCTACTTATGACCACACACAAATTTTACATTCTCCGGGTGCAAGAAAGGGTATACTATGGCTCCAAGTGTGTGAATTTGCTGCCTGTGCTGGAACACTATGGTTGACAAATCGTCTTATTTTCTCATAAAACATACACATTTTACATTCTCCGGGTGCAAGAAAGAGCATATTATCGCTCCAAGTGTGTGTGTGTGGATCCAGTACACTACCACCACCACCACCACCACCACCACCACCATCACGCATGCGCACCCGAATAGCGGGGAAAGTTACGGAGATACGATAAATCCGTATAGGAGCTTTACGGTAGACCTCGACACGAGGAATACAACGTCGCAAACAGCGTGCGCGTATGTCGCTTATTTCGCGAGAAATGGTCGAATCACGTGACACCGATTATCGTCTAATTGCGGCGAAAGTTACCGTCAGGCGATCAAATTACATAGGATCTTTATTGTGCATCTATACGAGAGGAATACGATGCCGTAAGCCGCGAGTCTCTATCCGTCTTAGTTCCCGAGATATCGCCATTACGACGTCATCGGCTTCCCGGTTTCCCTGGTCCAGAACTCTCAAATCATGTTCTACTTGCAGTGCCTACAATTTTATATGGGGTAGAAATAGTGGAACTTGACGGGAAAACGCTGGCAGTATTGGATTTGGTGGAACTACAGGCAGGGAGATGGATACTAGGGGCGAATCGTATGACTGCAATAGAAGCTATTTATGGAGAACTTGTTTGGAGCAGAATGGCTGACAAAGTAGGAATATTGAAGTTAAACTACTATGGGCGTCTTGTTAGAATGGAGGAGGATAGATGGGCAAAAACTGCTTGGGAGGAAGGTCTCAAAACAGAGAAACAGACTGGGTGGTTCAAGGAAGTAGAAGCGATTAGCACAAACTATGATGTTAACTTAATTGAAACCGGAAACAGTGAGAGAAGATGGGAAAAAATGGTTTCTGTTAAAGTGGATGAAAAGTGGGTAGAAGAGTGGAAAGATGGGATGGAATCTAAGTCATCCTTGTTTATATACCAGAAGAAAGAGGGTCCATGGAAAGAGAGATATGTAGACTGGGCGGGTGATTTTTCTTGGCTGGCGAAGGCTAGGACAGGGTCGTTGGCCACAAGGAATAGGATGAAACGAAGTCTGGAAGAGAAAATGTGTAAAATGTGTGGGGTGATGGAAGATATGAAACATGTCTTGTTATATTGTGAAAGGTACAGGGCAAGGAGGGACGAGCTGGGGGGTCAGTTGATAGCTTCACATAAGGAAATTAGATGGGGAATGATAAGTGGGGATGATGAAGACCTAGCCTTATCAGACTTGTTGGGGCTTGGTGGTAATACTTTGGATAAGACAGAGAGCCGTATCGTATCCAACTTCGTACAGGATGTGTGGACCATTAGAGAGGATATTGAGGGGTTGGGGGAGGCAGAACTGCTGTAGAACGTTAATGTGACAAGACCTTACACTGGGTGCAATGTGAAGGATTACTTTGTAAAACGGCTCAACAGTGCAAAGCTGGAGAGGACGGGGAACAACAGGATACTTGGAGTTGAGAAGTTTGGATTTGAAAGGAAGATAATCTACAGCCCAACAAAGAGTTGCGTTATGGTTAGTAATCAGGTTAAACCAGGAGGGGACAACTGGCAACTTGGGAAGTTAAGTCTGGAGGAGGCGGAAGAACATGTCATGAAGATAGGAGAGGCGGATGAAAATAAGTACCTAGGAATTAGAATGACAAATTTTCAGGGTGCAAAAGCAAGAGATGATTGCAAAGGCAAAGAGAATGTTGGGGATAGTCAAGGCCATAAGTGCCAGTACATGTAACCGAAGTATGTGCGCAAGAATATTGTGGGAGAGAGTTGCAGTAGTAGAATGTAATATGACAGTTCTGGACCAGGGAAGCCGGGGAAGCCGATGACGTCGTAATGGCGATATCTCGGGAACTAAGACGGATAGAGACTCGCGGCTTACGGCATCGTATTCCACTCGTATAGATGCGCAATAAAGGCCCTATACAATTTTATCGCCTGACGGTAACTTTCGCCGCAATTAGACGATAATCGGTGTCACGTGATTCGACCATTTCTCGCGAAATAAGCGACATACGCGTACGCTGTTTGCGACGTTGTATTCCTCGTATCGAGGTCTACCGTAAAGCTCCTATACGGATTTATCATATCTCCGTAACTTTCCCCGCTATTCGGGTGCGCATGCGTGGTGGTGGTGGTGGTGGTGGTAGTGTACTGGATCCACACACACAAACTTGGAGCGATAATATGCTCTTTCTTGCACCCGGAGAATGTAAAATGTGTATGTTTTATGGGAAAATAGGACGATTTGTCAACCATAGTGTTCCAGCACAGGCAGCAAATTCACACACTTGGAGCCATAGTATACTCTTTCTTGCTTTCTTTAATCCTTCCCTCAGATCTATATAATCCGTTTCTATCTCCCCAAATACAACTTTGAAACGGACTCCAGCATATAAATCCTTGATTATGTTTAGTATCTTGCCTCCATAACCCAGGCCTTCCAAGGCAGCCCAGAGTGCCTCCCTCCACACTCTCATATGCTTTCTTAATGTCTAGAAATGCCACACAGCATCCCTGTTTATGATTCCTTTTTGCTCCAAAATTTGAGTGAGCACGTAGAGGTTATCTTGACACATCCTGTCTTTCCTAAAACCCGCCTGTATCTCTCCCAAAAGACATCTACTCTCCACATCTCTCTGGAGCCTTACTCCCAAAATCTCGGTAAACACTTTTCCTACATTACTCGCTACAGCTATTCCTCTGTAATTATCTAATAACCTCGTGTCACCACTCTTGTGTAACAATGTAGTCCTTGTTGTCTTCCAAACCACCGGGATTACCTCAGTTTCTCATATCCGACAAAATAACAATCTCAAACATTCGAGTATTCTCACATCTCCCTCTTTCATAAACTCGTTTGAAATATTATCTTCTCCCATAGCCTTTCCTCTCT
>JAVTVY010035434.1:0-14779 GCA_036873755.1 Hanleya hanleyi | reverse complement strand
GGAAACGGCAGAGGGCCGAGCGCTCGATCATTCCAGGGAGGTTCTCGGCCCAATTAAAATTAGATGGACAAACTATTACCGCACTGATTGACACGGGGGCGTCAATGTCACTACTACGTGCTGATGTGTGGCACAAACTATCTGGCAAGGGACCACTTAAGAAAACTGGTATAATATATGCTGTGAATGAGCAGCCTCTGAAGGTTTTGGGACAAACTGAAGTCAAATTTCTAAACGCGTCTCCTGTACCGATTGTTGTGGTTCCGGAGATGTTTCATCAGTGTATTTTGGGGTCTGATGCCTTACATATTGGAAAAGCTCAATTGGACTATCCAAAAAGTCATATGCGATGGTTCGGTCGAGTATACAAGTTAACGTCGACTGGACAACTGGGGGGTATCGACGCTGCAGGAAGTGTATACGAAACCACGGGAAACAGGGAGATCGATGAAGTGCTTCACGAATACCGAGATGTTTTCGACGTGTCGAAGAAACCAGGTGCAGGGAGACACCCGAGAGTGCAGTGTACCATACATACTGGAGATCACCCCCCTATCAGGCAGCGTGCGTACAGAATGCCCTTGATGAAACAGCATGTTGTCAAGGACCAAATAAAGGAGATGTTACAGGCAGGTGTTATACGACCATCTTCATCACCTTGGGCGTCATCTATCGCACTGGTACCGAAGAAGGATGGAACGATCAGGTTCGCCATCGATTACAGGAAATTGAACTCTATAACACGTAAGGACAGTTATCCATTACCTTTGATTTCAGACATTTTTGACTCTCTGCGTGGTGCATCTGTGTTCACAACTCTAGACCTCAAGTCTGGATATTGGCAAATACCTGTCTCACCTGAAGACATTGAAAAAACTGCATTTACCTGCTCAGAAGGTTTATGTGAATGGAATTCCATGCCATTTGGATTTTGTAACTCAGGTGCGGTTTTCCAAAGAGCCATGAATGACATTTTTCGAGATTATGTCGGTAAGTTTGTTGTTGTGTATGTGGATGACATTGTTATATACTCACGCAATGAAACTGAGCATGCTTATCATCTAAAACTAGTCTTGCAACGGTTATTAGAGTATAATTTACAGCTCAAAAGAAAGAAGTGTGTCTTTGCGGCTAGGTCAGTAGATTTATTGGGGTATCACATTTCACAGCATGGTATTTCCCCACAAGATCAGAAAATTCAAGCTATCCGTGACATGTTCCCTCCCACTTCTGTAGAGGAAGTACGTTCTATTCTTGGCATGTCAGGATATTATAGTGCATGTGTCCCCAACTATGCTAACCTGGTAGAGCCTCTCGTGTCCTTGACACGGAAGCATGTGAGGTTCAAATGGGGTCAGCCCCAGCAGAATGCATTTGATGAGGTGAAACGCCTCTTATGCAGTGATAGTGTACTAGCCTATCCAAACCCACAGAAGCCATACAAATTGTTTACTGATGCATCCAACTATGCAGTAGGTGCAATTTTAGTGCAAGAAGATGAGCAAGGTGTTGACCGGGTCATACAGTATGTGTCGGCCACCTTAAAAGATAGCCAGTTGAATTGGCCTGTCATAGAAAAAGAAGGATATTCTGTAGTCTATGCATTGAAAAAGCTAAGGCCATACCTCTATGGAGCAGAATTTGTTGTTTACACTGATCATAAACCGTTGGAAAGTCTCTTTCTTGGTGAAGTTAGGAACACCAAAATTCAACGATGGGCAGTTTTGATAGCTGAGTATGGGTGTAAGATTGAATACATCAAAGGAAGCAAGAATGTCCGAGCAGACATGCTTTCAAGAATTCGAACTCCTTATGAAGTTGCAACATTTGACACTAATGATTACATTATACCTGAGGTACCTGAGGGTGTCCTACCGTACGTGCCAATATCGGTATATGGCGTTGATGAAGTGACACTTCGCCAGGAACAAAAACGGGAGTCCCCTACTCTATTTACTGTTCCATCAGAGGAACATATGGTGCACAATGAAATAGTATATTCCACGAGATGTCCCTTGGCAGCTGATGCTGAATTTCCCCGTGTGATCTTGCCGACCAGGTTTCGTAACCAGGTAATGGAGCAAGCACACCTTCGCGCAGGTTGCCAAGGACTCTATAAGACCTTAGGTCTAGTCCGAGATGCATTCGTTTGGAAGGGCATGCGCAAAGACATTATGCGTATGTTGGACCGTTGTGCAACTTGTCAGGTAAATAGACGGGTGCGTAGTCGCCCAAAGTACACCGAAATGCCCATGCCAAAATATCCAGGTCAGATTGTTGGTATGGATTTGATCGGTCCACTGACTCGATCAAATAAAGGCCATTCCTACATCTTGACGATAGTAGATCATTATTCAGCTTGGGCGGAAGCTTTTCCTATACGTTCGAAAACAGCTGAAAATGTGGAGGATAAATTTCTGGAAGAATACTGTTCTAGACATGGAATTCCAGAGATCGTGATTACCGATCTGGGAAAGGAATTCAATTCTAATGAGTTGAGAGAAAAATTCAAGTTGCTAGGAATAGATCACAGGCGCACGACTCCGTATCATCCTCAAACTAACGGTAAAACTGAACGTTTCAATCGAACCCTTAAGGAAATTCTCCAGAAGTTGGTCAATAATCAGTCTCGACATTGGGAAAGTGAACTCAGTTCAGCCTTGTTAGCTTATCGCAACACAAGACATGCCACAACTACGTACACGCCCTTTTATTTAACGTATGGGCGTCGTGCACGTTTACCATTCTCCCTACCTGTAGATGCTTCACAAGATCTTAGTGACCGTTTAAGTCATGTGAGCAATGCACTTCACAAAGCACGTGAAGCGACTGAAAAATCACGATTGTACCATCGTGAACAAATTAATCACCGAGCACGGGAGGGCGTATTCAAGGTGGGCGACTCTGTGGTTGTTCATGCAGATGAGCGAATCAAACTGACAGCTCAGTGTGATCCACAGTATGAAATATTTAAGATTAACGGGCCGGTAGCTAGGGCCGGTAGGGAAAACTAGAGTAGTTAATGTCTCTAAGCTTCGAGTTGTCGATCCTCAGATTGTTTGGGATAATGTTCAGCCACGCCCCCGTCGTAACCCTGAGATAGGTACGCGGCAGAGTCTGAACAGAGCAGAACGCCAGTTTAACGTAGCTCCCGAGCAAGATGAGACGCCCACGTCGCATGATCGGCAGTTGTCAAACTCCTCCCCTTCTCCGAATGATGAATCTACCAGTCAGTCTCTTAATACACTTGAAATTCCTGATGATACGGCAATTAATAATGAAAGTCAAGTGCCTGATGTAGAAGATCCGCCTAATGCGGATGACACGTCGTCTGATATAGACGAGGAGACCCCCAATGAGCCAGACTCCTCGAATGAAATGGACGACTCACCGCATGGTTATTATTTGCGCAAGCGCAAACCTCCAGCCCTGAGTTCTCCTATAATCAGAAATAAACATCGCCGTACGTACACTTTTCGATACCAGTGGCTATGACTCTCTGCATTACGTGGCCACTCTCCCACTTGTTGACAATGGTGCCTATGTCGAATATAACATAAGGTCATGGGCTATGCCCTTACGTGCCCCCGGTCAGTTAATGAAAGTCATGTTATCCGCGGAACATATTGGGTTAAATACGCAGACAGGTTGGTACTTCCACCCTGCACGGTGTATGGGACGTACACCGAAGGTTTGTTATGGCAACGCCATGATGGCGTCACAGCATATACCCTGTATTGTGAGTATCTTATCAAATGTCACTAGTGATCTATGTCTGGTTCAGTTGAGTCAAACTAACGATACAACCAGTAAGATATTTGAACTTGCCCCAGGTGAATTTATTGTGCAGACATTTGGAGAAAATATTCAAGAACATTGTGACGGTGTTCCTACGATGACACACACTCTAGGTGCAGGACTCTATTTGCTAAGTCCTAATAATTGTACTTTTAGTGGTATGGATTGGAAATTAAGTCAGTTGAAAGTGATGACTCACATGGTTTCTTTGCTAGCAACTGTCGTTTCTTTACCACCTGTCGACATACCTACCATTCTGAATGAGTCTAATATACTAACCTCGCTAAAACTTACACCCTGGCATGACCTTCGTAAGGTGAAATATGTGCCCCTTAAGCCGTTACGACCAGTGGAGTTAGAATACGGGTCCACTGTGTCGTTTTCCGAGATTTTGACGTACGTTTTTGGTTCAATTTTGTTTGTATGCATACTGTTATTTGTTGTTTTTCGTATTATGAAACGTTGCAAGTTGTGTAACTTTTCTTGTATTTCTTGTTTTGATTGTTTTTCGAAGACTCTAGAGCAAACTTCTGTATAATCTGGTGTTAACACGCCTATGGCGGTTTTGTCCCAGGTCCGGCCGGCCTGTGGATTTGATTTTCCCCAACCTGCGGTTGACATTATATTGGAAAACTGAGTTGAATGCCATTCTGCAGAATGGACATTTAACTTCCGGTAGGGAAGGTGTGTGAAATTTCAAGTGAATGTTACAGGAGTGCACGCCTTAAAGACATTTATTTGGTTTCATATTTCCCTGACCATCCTTTTAATGACTTATTTTAATCTAGTTTTGATTCATGATTTGATAATTTTGCTTTTGTTTGTTTTGCTATTATAACATTTGGAACATGTCAATTAATCTTTTCATTTTTATTCTTTGGTATCTGATTTATCTGTTTTTGATTTTTAAATTGTAACCGATCTATTATAAGTCATTTTTCCTGCACGATACCATATGATATTTGCTATATATTGATGGATATATATGAGTTAATTGTTGTTGGGAGAACAATTAACTTGTGGTAACGGAGGTATGTAAAATATGGAATGAGATAATGAAGATATTTTGATCATATATGTATCTTTTTGATTTCACATTTACCTTAATCAGTTCGGTTAAAATGTCAGTTCGAGCGTTTATACATCTCAGAGCATATCTCTGCTAATTAAGCGGAAGCCAGGAAGTCTAAACCGGGGTATACACTTGTGTTGATAACGATACAGGCTAGAGATGTGGATTTGACACATCAGGTCAATTATAGCAGGCCTGGCTTCACATCATAAGTTAAAACGAATGATATCAAGCAAGAGGATGGCACTTGAGATTTAATTGGTACTCTAAATATAACTCGATTTACATTTTATATTGTAGAAATGAGAAATTGATAAAGGTCTTCTGTTAGTATGTAAGCTAGAGCCTGCATGAATATGGTACGGTATTAAAGTGACACAGGTCAGGCCACAGCTGTGTTTAATTAACATTGCCAAGTATTTATTCCGGCAGGTCCCTAATTAATTGTTACAATCCTGGAGTTAAGGGTTTTGTACCAGCCTCTGGTTCAAGTACTTATTTGTTTTACTGTATAAAATTCAATGTAATTTCAAAATGATTCGAGCAATAACATCTTGGCTTCAATCTGTACGGACGTGTTCAGGATATCTTTGATTTGCTGTACCAATGTCTATGTTATGATGCAGAAGTAATACAACATCAACCTCTATCATCACAACGAGTTGTCTTGTAATTCTTTGGCTTTGACTGAAGACGAACTTACGGAAACCAGGGTTATATAGAGAACATCCCCGTTGTCTATCACCTTCACGTAATCAACTGATAGGACACTAAAATTCTATACCGTGTTGTAAAAACGACTTGATTAATATCATTATTGTGTAACTCGTAGAATGTATTTGTAAAAAAAAAACATAAGATAAAAATAAATAGAACGAACAATCAGATATAGTTAATCATATTTCAACCACTTTTATTTTAGTTTTGGTGTGTTCCTTTGCTTTTGTCTTTTTCTTCTGCTAGGGAGTATGCTGCTTGTTAAATTAAGCTTTCGGGTGGTACTAGGTCTTAGCAGAGAAGTATTTAGTTTTCCCTCAACGTAAAATTGTTTTGATCTATCCACCTGAAGTCCTTCCCCGTCTCTCAATTCATGGAACAGTTGCTGGTTTTGTTCTTTGTCCATTTCACTAGCGGTAGAAGGAGATTTCGTATCTGGTTCCTCGAGCAAAAATGTTCTACCTCCACGTTATTTACTGTTTGAAATTACATCCTTTATGGTTATGAAATCATCTGTGCTACAGTTTTCAATGAACTCCAAAGTTTCTTTCAATCCGCAAACTTTGTCAGGTGATTTAGCATTCTCTGCATTTAATCGGTCAGTTTTCATTTTTTCGAATGTGGCTTTCGGAAAAAGAACCATTTCGTCAGCCATTTTATTTCTCTACTTTTCTAGCAATGGAATGATTCGCTTTGTCAGATGCGATACCAGTTCACTGTGTTTAAGTAAAAGCCTTTACTTTTCAGAAAATGGTGTTTTTCTTTCACACAAATTTCTGATCAGTTTCTTATATCGTTTTATTCGAATATGAAAAGACCTTGGCAATGTAACGATACCGAAACGAATATTTAGTATTATTTCGCACAATACTTTCAGCTGGTTTCTAGAAATAGTTTGAATGAACGCTTTTCTCTGCCTTGAATGGGTTTTGCTTAACATTCTTAAGAAATCTCTGTTACTTCTCAAATTTTGTGTCATTCTGTCTAATCAACAACGTCCTCGCATATTTCCACAACAATGCGGGTAAGGATATACTTCTTAAAATTTCCAAATGAGCAAACATAGTCTGGCGAGGTAGCACTGTAAAGATCGTCTACACAGTGTTCTTTATTAGAAAACCACCTAACGGCTTTCGATATGATCACTTCATCACCGAACTTGTATATGCTTGTGAAACAGGATCTGGTGTGACAACAATTTCCCAACTGTACTGCATTTCTTGAGTTATATTGGTCTTCTGTTAACAACACATACGTTAACATTCCTTTTATTGTCCTCGGGGTGTGTAAACAACAGGAATGTCATTGGGGAAAATAGATGTACGCAGAGGATATTGATTGGTTGTGCTAGGTGACACATCAATAAACAAATACCCATAAGGGCTTGATGTGCTCTTTTCATACGCCTCCATGAAGTAGTTTAAGCGATTTGGGAAAACTTGAAGTCCAAACCGTTTTGTTTGCATACTGTCCCTTCTCTGGCGGAAAAGAATAATATAATGGATGTTCAGTGATATAGTGCGTGCATATCTTCCGGGTGGAAATATATTCTGAGAAATCATAGCAGCCGTTATATTTTTATGATGTGAATACACTGTCCAGATATTTAAGGATTCTTGTGAACAACAAACTTGATAAACTAGGTCATCAAGTATGATTAAAATATGATCTCCATCAGCCCAATCTTCTATTATTTCCCGCGACGGTAAACCTTGGTGAAGGGTAATTTTACCGGATGCCTTAGACAGCTCATCATATATAGGTTGATATACAGAGTATGCTATATATATGCGAACCGGTGGTATTTGAAAGACTTCATGTGAATTTTTCACTAGTCTTGATACCCATTCCGTTTTACCACATTGCGTCGGACCCGCTATCGTCACCGTGGTCGGTGATAAAAACTTAAACGTCGTTTTCATATTGCCGCAATTTTCCAGTGTTGTCACTCTACCAATATGTTTACGGCAGACTGATAAGGTCATGGTTTTTCATTGTTATTTATGAAAAAAAGGGAGTGGGAGGGGGCGCACGTGTTGTCACTACATTAATTGCATATTGAGGAGAAGTTATCAGTCATAAGCATGATTGGGAAGAGGGAAGACAAGTACCTTCGGGGTTTATATTTAACTCCCAAAAATCCAGGATCTTTTTCGAGACTGAAACAATTTAACGAAATTGTGAAAAAGGACAAAAAGATAAACATAAGTTAAAGAGACCTACAACAGTGGCTTCAAATTCATGAGAGTTACAGTCTACACCGTCCTGTGAAGAACGGGTTTAAGCAACAGTAGGTAGTTGTTACTGGAGTGGACGATCAGTGGGATGGAGACTTACAATGATGGCTATAAATATCTATTTTGATAGATATTCTCTCCCGCTTTCTATGGGTTGAACCCTTAAAAACTCGCAAAGCCCCGTCAATTGTTCAAGTTTTGAAAAATGTGTTTTTGAAAGGGAGGCGACCAAATCGCCTAAGGGTGGATTCGGACACAGAATTCAGAAATAGGATGGTTAAAAGCTTTCTTAAAAAACAAGGAGTATATATTTTCTTCACAAAGAATCAGACAAAGGCAAATTATGCAGAACGTGCGGTGAAAACGGTGAAATCTTTGATATATAGGTATTTTACAGATAGACAGTCTTATCGTTTCATCGATGTATTAGATGATCTGATTTACAATTATAATAATCGTATACATTCCTCATTATTTGGATAAACGCCCGCCGAGGTAAAAGGAAAACGTGCAATTGAAGTTTGGAAGAAACAGTATCTCACACCTTAATTTAAGAAAACCCAGCTTCAATTTTAAAATTGGAGATAATGTTAGAATTTCTATGTTACGTCACACGTTTCAACGAGATTACCACGAGAAATGGTCTTGGGAGATTTTCAAAATAAAATCTCGGTTTTCCCGACAAAATATTCCGCTTTATGCACTGGTCGATTTATTGGAAGAACCTATTGACGGTACATTTTAAGAGGCCGAGTTACAAAAGGTTGAAATAAGAGAAAACACTAAATGGCCCATTGAATCGGTGTTAAAGAAAACTCGACGACGTGGTAAAACCTTTTATTTAGTAAAATTGTATGGTTTTCCGGCAAAATTCAATTCATTGGTTCCTGCCGAAGAGATAAAAATGTTTAAAAATAGATGACATATGATGAGCATTTCATAAGGGAGTTAAGAGATTCGCAAGATGGATTACTACATTATTTTACGAAGCTGGGATTCTCTACAATATTACGCTGAAAACAAACCATATCACTTTCGTGTTAATCTGAATAAGTTTTTGAAGTTCGATGGCAGATGGAGCATAGGACTGCTGGAGATAAGTATAAATAAGGTACAAGAGTTCAAAACGTCAGAAGCTAATAGGGAAATTTATATTTATTCAAACATATGTGGAGATTCGTTCATTGGTGCAGAGAAAGGTCCACTTCTACGGAAAGTAAGTGCTGATAACCTATCACAAGCTGGAATAGATAAGGTGTTCTGCAATCCATACTATCTACCCATAATACTCAAGCAAACCAACTGTATAGATGTGGTAATAAAAGACGGTAATAACGAACTGGCAACATTTATCACTGGAGCAGCGACCATTACACTTCATTTGAAAAAATATCCTTTCTCCTTGTGATGATGTGGCGACAACGAAGCCCTTACATTCCTGATCATGAAAAATGGATAAAATACTATGCAAATAGAGATGGGCCACAGTTTAAATCACGCAGGGGATATAAGATTAATTCACAAAGAGGGGGGAATCTTGGTGGGGTAGGGCTTACAAAAACTTACATTGTTCCCATTGAATCACATTCGGGATAGAAAAAGGAAGCCCCTGTTACAATTAAAATCACTACCTCAGCCCAAGAAGTATTAGAGCAAACGAAGTCACAAGTGAGAAGATTACAAAAAGAGGATAGACTCCCTGTACCACAACGGAATACAATAAAAAGAAAGCTCCAGCTTGATAACACCAGAAAGGATACAA
This sequence comes from Hanleya hanleyi, assembly GCA_036873755.1. Taxonomy (NCBI): domain Eukaryota; kingdom Metazoa; phylum Mollusca; class Polyplacophora; order Lepidopleurida; family Hanleyidae; genus Hanleya; species Hanleya hanleyi. The sequence goes on along the minus strand of JAVTVY010035434.1, from coordinate 5,193 downwards.
ACAAGCAGAGGAGACGGACGCATAACGGCAGACAGAAACGGAGAGAGAAAGGCAATAAACAAAAGACCATCACACGGAATAAAAAACAAGAAAAGAAACAAAGAAAAAGAAAACACCCATTTTTGATAAACGTAAGGACATATTTTACTTATGAAAATGAGCAGTATTATAGAAGAACAGATGAAAGAGGGGCAACCTATGAAAATGTCAATATTTTCAATTCCACCCGCACAGACATCTATTGAAGAAGTATACTTTGAGGAAATCAGACCAGTCTTTCAACTTGGTGATAACACAGCAGTCGAATTCTCAATATCTGGTCAGGGGGTGGAATATTTGGACTTAAAAAATCTCGACTTTATGTTAAAGCGAGACTATTGCATAAAGATGGAACGATGACAACGCCAGATGAAAAATGTGGTTGCGTTAATCTTCTGTTATGCGCGTTGTGGTCACAAATTGACATTTATATGCAAGGTAAATTAGTTACTACAGCTACAAATAACTTCGCATATAAAGCATATATTCAATCAATACTGAATTTTAGCTATGGAACAATGGAAAATCAGTTACAGGCAGCTATGTTTTACAAAGATGAGGGGATAGTTTTAGACAGTGGTAATCCAGGACTAGGGGCAAATGTAGGTCTGAGCGAGCGTTACTCGAGGACAAAAGAAAGCAATTCTTTCGAAATGGAAGGGCCAGTATTGCAAGACGCGTTTCAACTAAACAGATATTTATTAAACAATGTAGACATGTATATAAAGATGTATAGATGTCCACCCGAATTTGTGATAATGTCTGAAGAAAGCCATGCTTATAAAATTGTGATTGGTGATATTTATCTGAAACTTATGAAAGTAAAGGTAAACCCTGCTGTTCTCATTGCACATGAGAAAACTCTACAAACGAGCAATGCATTTTACCCCTTCATACGAACAGAAGTCAGGATGTCAACGATTAGTAGTGGTCAGGTGATGTTCAACTGGGATTTATTCCAGTCAATTTCTCCCACTAGAATCTTAATCGGATTTGTATCTTCAAAGGCGGCAACAGGAGATTACTCTAAAAATCCGTTCTTTTTCAAAGATTACTTGTTAAAAAAAATAGGGATTTATGTGAATGGAGTGAGCAGACCGCAATCTAATTAAAAGTAAATCCTAACTGCTTCCCCATTTGGATATGTCGCTTGCAGGATCTAACCGGCTTGCAGTAACGCGCGTGTTGACCAATCCCGAGAGGTTTTCATAGTGCTTTGAAGAGAACGTAAGTGCTTTCTGGTTGGCTCAGCCGAAGCACACGCCAAGCTGTGGGGGAATCTTCTGATGTTGCCGCCCTCCCGCCAGCCTGGCGCCATAATGCGGGGTAGAATTATGGAATCGTCCTTGGCGTAACATTGAGATAACGCAGAGTCCATGAGCCTAACCCCCTGCCCGACTCAAGTAAAGTAGTTAAAATGCGGTCGTGATGTCATAAGACTATTAAATATTCACGAGCTGGGAGCTCCGAACACAAAATTCAATTGAAATCAGTAAGATCCTACATAGCGACATCTACGATTGGGGAGCATTGATAGGATATTAATTTATTAAGATTGGAGCAGACCGTCTCGTCCATTACAATTACAATTCCTCGAAAAAGAAAAAGCTGCAAAGCTTTGTTCATCTGCCTATCTTACATTGTACGACTGTATCGGTAAAACAGGAGAAAACTTTGACAACGACATAACTCTCAAGGACTTCTCAGACGGGTATTCTCTGTATGCGTTTAGTCTGGAGCCGATATTTGAAACAGAACACCTTCAACTACTAAAGCAAGCTAACATCCGCTTAGAAGTTCTATTTGGAGAAGCCTTAAAAGAATCTGTCAACTGTGTCGTATACGCAGAATTTCCTTCAATCTTCGAAATAGATAGGACCCGGAATGTTATTTATAATTGAAATATGGATACAAATGAAATTCTCTGCGCCATAAACTCTGACATAGAACTGAAGAAGTATGTCCAGGGGGTTTATTCGGCAGACAAAAATGACAACAGGCCGAGGCAGATGTTTCTTTTCCATTCGTTCATATTTAGTTCCATTCAATTCTGCGTAGCTTTATACCTCGAATGAGGTATGCGCTTTGCGACCGCCATTAATAAAAATAACAACACGTCGAGGCACGCGAGCGTTCCGCTCGAGCGCATAATTTTACGCACATCAGAGCGATCGATACACACACTCATTCAATGATGCATTCCCATTCTCTATCATTGATAAAAATAACACGTCGAGGCACGCCAGCGTTCCGCTCGGGCGCATAACTTTACGCACATCAGAGCGATCCGTTACACACACCCAGTCAATGATACATCCCCATTCTCTATTTGACCAGAGCTGTAAAACTTAGAAGTTTTGTAGCGAGCAGTTTCGGTATTAGTAATTTCGAAAATGATTACTATGTTTATAATTACGTTTCAAATTATTTTTCTCATCGTGTAACACAAAACCCGTATAACATTTACTGTCAAAGACAAACGTATATACGCCACAAGAATTGTTTCGGATTGTTTTTCCCCATTCCTTTATATTTAGTTCCATTCAATTCTGTGCAGCTTTAAAATCCAACCTCAAATGAGGTATTGCGTTTGTGAAGGTCATTGTTAAAAATAAAAACACTCCGAGGAAGATGTTTCTTTTCCATTTGTTCATATTTACTTCCATTCAATTTGGTCATTGTTAAAAATAATAACACGCCGAGGCACGCGTGCGTTCCGCTCGAGCGCACATTTTCACGCTATTTCTACACATCAGAGCGATATGATACCCCATTCAATGATACATTCCTATTGTATCCATGGCATATTTCCATTGTTCCATGGTACACGCCCATTGTTTCATGGTACACATCCATTGTTTTCCATTGTTGTCCCAGAACGATCATCTATACTCTACTGTTGTCCATCGACTGGTCGATCACAACCAATAGACGGCCAGACCGAGGAGAACTGTAACGTGACGGCGTTGTGACATGTCCTGGTAAGATCACTCACTATTAGCTGTACATTCTGAACTATGTCTCCCTTAGACCCACGATCGTGTTATTATTCACAGAAACACTGTGAGCGCTGCGCTCTGTGTTATAACTGTTACCGATATGTGTTCAAGTATTACCGTTGAACCTATATAACTGTCCCCTAGCACAACAAGCGAACACAGTATTATCGTGGAAAGCTACACCCTTGATAACATTGCTCGAAGGAGTCGGTATTGTCTGAAGTAGTCCCAGCGTCTCCAGCCTACGCCCCATGTTGATATCAGAGACAGATTCATCACTCGGATTGTGATATTCTGTGGCTGAGTCATATCGGCAGCTCAACGTAAAATAACTGCCGTTGTTAAATAAACAAATTTGCAAATGATAATTTCTGTGCATTTTCTCCAAACTTGACTGACCATATCTCGGAAACTACCGGAAAAGACATGGTAAAATGAGGCGTGATTTTGGCCTATAAGTGGCGCGGTTGAAATCGAAAAAATAAAATGTCATCGAAATAATTTCAATGAACGGCAAGAGAAAATATATGTAAATAATATGTGAAAGTCCTAGCTCGATTGAGTTAGTTTTATAATGAAAATTAAATTCACAGCATGTGCAATTTCGTGAAAAAAGGTCTAAATCGAGTGATTCAGACCAACATTTAGACACCAAGGTCCCATTGGTCCAAACGGATTTTCCAGCAATGGAGATATAATGCCACTGTACATCACCGAGTTAAATGGCGTTTTGGTCCAAGAGGCCCTTCGTGCCTAAATTTGTGTTTGAGTGACTCGATTTAGACCCTTAGTTTCATGAAATCGCAGATGCTGTGGATTTCAATTTCATGTCATAACTATAATCATAACGCATCAAGTTAGAACTTTCACACATTGTGTACATATATTTTGTCTTGTTACAATTATTTTTAAAATTTTCTTTTTCGACTTCAACCGCACCACGTGTAGGCCAAAATCCCGCCTTATCGTGATATCTCCCTTTCCCACGCAATAAACTATATTTGTTTTACATGTATTTGTCAATATCAAGCTCACCAGGTGGAAAACCGACATTATGAAAAACCCGTTCAGAACATTGCCGCTAATTTTGAGCAAAGCGATGTCATCCTTCAGAAGGATTGGCTATAGACGTGACGCACATAAAATACGTACGGTACCTAATTCGAGACGTACCACATAGGTGACCAAAAGGTTAGGGTCAAAAGGAAATTTGATCCAGTCCGTCACGTTTATACACAAAGTAATGGGTCAAATTAACCCAATCATGCTGTCAGTGTACAATAGATGAATATATGCCTAATCGGCTTGTATTCTTGTTTATCGTCCTTCAAGCTTTTCCAACGGCGTTCTGCTAGTAACGTAGCTATTATAATTCGTGAGTTCATATCTTCTATGGCGAGAATGAGACGAGATCGAAATAAACCGAAATCTAACATTTTTAAATACACCGGAATAACAAATGGTACGCAACCAAAATCGTTAGTATCGTTGATCGACGGCCACGGCTTCGAAGTAAAAATATGGCAGGATCACCGCAGTCCAGTAGTTTAATTGCATATCCATTTGTTTTCAAGCTGAATCTATGTAGGTGTATACCTTGATGTTGTAACAAGAGAACGGATTTGAACACACAGCCAAACGTCCGGGTTGTGAGACTGTGATCCATGTAGGATGATATAACCCATCCTTCTGTGTGAGTACTGTCCGTATGTAGTCTCCGGTAGGTGAGAACAACAATACACTATGTGTGAGATATGATGACACATATATATACCCGTCCTGGTCCACACATACTCCCCATGTCCATGACATCTTTTCTTCACTGAGGTTATTGTGCTGACGAAGGCGACACTTTACACTCCCATCATGGCTGAATAAGATGACGTCATCCGGACTGAAATCCGTCACCACAACACCTCCGTGTACACCAACAGCCACGCCTTGTGGATCATTCAGTTCTCCCTTCCCGTATGTTTGTAGAATGTTACCCTTACAGTCAATGCGATGTACGGCACAATTCGCCAGCCCCTCGATCACCAAGTATGTTGGTTGTCCATCTACTGGTCGACCACACACTATATACGGAATGTCCGAGCAAAACGGTAACGTAACGGTGGTGTGACCTGTCTTGGTAAGATCACTCACCATTAGCTGA
>JAVTVY010035433.1:0-14800 GCA_036873755.1 Hanleya hanleyi | reverse complement strand
CCAATGAAGTATGGTACGACGTGACCTACGAAGGCAAAAACACCCGACTCACCCTCCCCGAAGGCCAATACGATACTCCGAAGGAGTTCATGGGTGGGCTGTCAAGACTGTTGCATTATAAGGCTCTACGGGAGGTCACGAATACTTCAAAACCCATCAAATCCTTTCCCTTCAAGAATCATGTGGACTTCGATTACAACGCACACAACGACAAGGCACAGCTTATCGTCACCGCCAACGCGAGTGTCGTACTGAGTCCTATCCTACAGCAAATGCTGGGTTTCGATCTACAGACGTTCGCTGGTCCCACCGCCCAGCATGGCGAGATCCCGATGGATATGAAGTCGGGTATGTACGGACTCTACGTCTACTCGGACGTAGTCGACAACCACATCGTGGGCGATATCAACACACCTCTGTTACGGGTGGTCCCCATTAAAAAGACGTATGGAGATCAAGTCACCCACAGTTTCACCCACATGCTCTACCTGCCCGTACGACAAACCGACATCAACACGATCACGGTGGATATAAGAGATGACACGGGACGACCGGTGGCATTCGAACGCGGAAAAGTGGTGCTGACACTTCATTTTCGACAAGCACGTGCTCCCCACTTTGCATAATGAAGGTGCCTGACGAGTGCGATGCACGCAGCTATATGGACTATTATGCCCAACAGGCCGGGGGGTGGCTTTCCGGTGTTTAGTGGTGCACGCATGCAACGTGGACATGGACTGGGGAACATACTCGGCAGCATCGTCAAAACGTTCCTGCCCTTGGTGACGCGTGGGGTGAAAGCAATCAGCAAACAAGCGGTACGCAGTGGACTGCAAGTGGCCGGTGATGTCTTGGGGGTACGGCACCCAAAGAAGCCTTGAAACGGCGGGCCAAAGAAGCGGGAGGCGTCTTGGTGGCCAAAGCACAACGCACCGTAGGGAATAAAAGAGCTGCCCCACCGAAACCACGCACCAGTCGACGACCGACCCAGCGACGACGCGCATCGAAGCCCCAGGATATCTTTTCTTAAAACATGTCCTTGATCCACGCCGAGTCCTGCCCCTCCACCAACAGTGAATTTGATTTGTGGACCGTGCCGCCCACACAGACCAGTGTCGAACAAGGATTATGGGTGGAGCATCTCCCGCTCTCCAGCATCAGCGAAACAGGGCCCATCGAGTTCACCATCAGTAATGCGGATACGGCCTATGTGGATTTAGCCCATACATACTTGTATGTGAAAGCCAAGGTGGTCAATGGGGAAGGCACCAGAATCATCCAAGCTGCAACGGTGGGCCCGACGAATCTCTGGCTGCAGTCGATGTTTCAACAGGTGGATATTTTTCTCAGCGACAAACTCATCAGTGACTCGACCAACACGTACCCCTATCGAGCCTACATCGAGACACTGTTGTCGTATGGCCGAGAGGCTAAAAAATCTCAGCTGACAGCCGCTTTATTCTACCAGGACACACCCGAGCACATGGACACGGTGGACAGTGTGGGATATAACAAACGGAAGGCTTTCACTGCGAACAGTGCCTCGGTGGATCTCATGGGTCGACTGCACGCAGACATGTTCATGCAAGACCGGTACCTCTTGAACAAGATCCCCATCAAAATCCGACTGATACGGGCCCCTCCGACCTTCGCCTTGATGGCCACTAACGTAGAGGGGCATGCAGCGGGCTATAAGATTGTCATCCAAGAGGCAGTCCTGTATGTCCGAAAAGTGAAACCGAATCCAGCCGTTCAATTGGGACACATGAAAGCCTTGGAAACAAAACCAGCCCAGTACCCTATCCGACGTGTACAAACCAAATGTTCTCTGTGCCTGCTGGAAATATGGGCGCCAACAAAGAAAACCTGTTCCTGGGGGAACTACCCAAGCGATTGATCCTGGCCTGTGTGGAAAATACCAGTTTCAGTGGAGCCTACCCAGAGAATCCGTTTGACTTTCAACATTTCGGCATCAATTTTGTGGCACTGCATGTGGATGGACAACAGGTGCCAGCCACGGCCTTAACACCGAACTTTGGGCGCGGAATTTCATTCGAGCCTATCAGAGCCTGTTTACAGCCACCGGTCAAATCAACCAGGACGAAGGGAATATGATCAGTCGGGAGGACTACGCGAACGGATACACGTTGTTCTGTTTCGATCTGACCCCCACCTTAGAGAACGACCATCAGCTGGCCCTGGCCAAGCAAGGCAATTTACGGTTGGAAATCCACTTTGCACGAGCCCTGGCGACCACCGTCAATGTGATCTGCTACGCCGAGTTTGACAACATCATTCAAGTGGACAAGGCGCGCAACGTCCTGTGTGACTTCTCCACCTAACATGGATACAGACCAGATAACCACCGTGCTGGAGAATGACCCAGAGACACGTATGGTCTTTCAAGGGGTGTTCGCCCAAGATGTGTTCCCATTAGACCGTATGTATCCTGCTGCATACGTTCTCAACACGGACCCGATGGATCGGCCCGGTGAACATTGGGTGGCCGTGTACTTGACAGAACAGCAGGGCGAATACTTTGACCCGTACGGCCTGCCACCCCTCCATCCCGATTTAACAGACTTCATGGATCAAGGCACAGAGACGTGGTGTTGGAACAGTCAAACGTTGCAAAGCCTGACCAGTAGCGTGTGCGGACAATATTGCTTGTTTTACCTGTACCATCGATGCCGGGGAAGACCCTTATCTACCATCGTACAGATGTTTGACGAGTACCCCAAGGCCGAGGACCGCGATGTACTCGTATATGACTGGGCCGCCCATCATTTCAATGTTCAAGCCCCGTTCTGGGCTTAAGTTCTTTCAATGTACACACGCCCGCTGTTCTGGGCTTAAGTTTACAAGCCCCCTGTTCTGGGCTTCAGTTCTTTCAATGTACAAGCCCCTGTTCTGGGCTTCAGTTCTTTCAATGTACAAGCCCCTTGTTCTGGGCTTCAGTTTTCACGTGGTTGTTCTCACGTTGTTGTTGTTCACTGAATAAAAAAAATGAGATCTCACCAAAAAACCCTGTCTTGTGTGTTTTATTCATAATGCATAAATGCCCAATGTGGAGATTCAGTCAAACTGAAATCAGTGGTGTAGGATGGGGCCAAAATGTAACCCATCAATGTTAGAATGCAAGAGCACTATAGTAAAATAGAGAGCCAATGAAATCAGCCCACAGACCAAGTACGTGTTTTGGTCTAGGTTTGGAGCGGGCATTTCATTGAGGTGCGTGTAAAGGAAGACGGTGAGTGAAGACTCGTCCAACACGTATAGATTAAGTTTATTACTATAAGTTATATGAGCATAATGCATGCAACTGGCTTTGAACACCGTATTAGCCAATCAGTGGCCTAGAATGGAGCCAAAGGTAACCCAACCATGTCCAGAAAACATTACCCGGATGTAGGCGCGGACGTAAGCGAAAGCATCCCAGTACCCGGGTGTAGGCGTAGACGTGAGCAAAATCCTAGTACCCGTCCATTGGTTCTTTTTATCGATCGCTCATTGGCTCTTTTTCTCGACCGCTGATTGGTCCAAATGGAACTGCCCATCCTTCCCAGGTTAATTTCCATCCCCCTTTTGGGGTTCAAGCTCTGACTATCGATGTCTCAACATTGTTCCCTCCGAACCTTGCCGAAAGGGAGACCGTTTGACCTGGATGTGACCTTTTGACCTGACATGCATCCGCGCACTGCCGGTAATGACGCGCACTTCCGGAGAACCCGCGCGCGCGCGCGCTGCGGCCGGGGCGGGCCGGGCCGGGCCGGGAAAAAAACCCGGAGGTTGAACATCCGAACGTCTAAGGAAAAAAAATTTGAACTCTTTTGGGTTCAAAGGTAGTTTTAGTAAAACCGTCACAACCCACGTGACCTGCGCAGCAGAATGGAAACGACACCCTAGTCTAACTCCCTCACCTAGGCTTCACATGGATACCTCACTCGATCCCATCGGCCCACTAGTGGCCCACCTAGACCCCAACACGTCTATGTCCATACCCCTTGGTCCACTGCGCATGCGCAGTCACCCTATTTCTACCCCGCACTCACCCCATCAGATGCTCCATTACATAGGCTTCACATTGATACCTCACACGACCCATTCGAACCGTGAATAGCCCATCTCTAACCCAAACACACCCACCCACACACCCCCAAAAATGCCTGCTTTCTATACTACGGCCAGGCTGCGTATGCGCAGAATGACCCTGTTTTTACCCCACATCCACGCCATCAGATGCCCCCTCACATAGGCTTCACATTGATACCTCACACGACCCATTCGAACCGTGAATAGCCCATCTCTAACCAAAACACACCCACACACTCACCCAAAAATGCCTGCTTTCTATACTACGGCCAGGCAGCGCATGCGCAGAATATTGACAACGTACGAACCATTAGTGTAGTCAAGTGCTCCTGCATGAGAGCTTCAAAATAAGACCTCACTCGACCCCATCAGACCATTAGGGGCCTACCTAGATCCCAACACGTCCACCCCGTATGGACCTATACACCCATAGCCATGCAGTATAGGCTTATGGGCCTACCCAGGCCTCGGTGACTTTTTTCAAAAATTTCACCGTTTCGTGCCGGGACACTTCCTATCATGTTTGTCTTGACGAGACGTGAAAAACAAATCTAAACAACCATACCGTAAATGTATAGAAGTAGGTTTCCCAGGGGGACAGACATTGGTCCTATACCCCCAGTATGGGAATATATGGGTCTATATGGGCTGTATGGTACTTTTCAAAAATTTCACCGATTCGCTCCGGGGCACTTCCTATCATGTTTGTCTTGACGAGACTAAGAAAACGAGACCCCACAACCTATACCGCAAATGTCTAGAAGTAGGTTTCCCAGGGGGACAAACATTGGTCCTATACCCCCAGTATGGGACTATATGGGTCTATATGGGCTGTATGGTACTTTTTCAAAAATTTCACCGATTCGCTCCGGGACACTTCCTATCATGTTTGTCTTGACGAGACTAAGAAAACGAGACCCCACAACCTATACCGCAAATGTCTAGAAGTAGGTTTCCCAGTGGGACAAACATTGGTCCTATACCCCCAGTATGGGTATATATGGGCTGTATGGTACTTTTTCAAAAATTTCACCGTTTCGTGCCGCGACACTTCCTATCATGTTTGTCTTGACGAGACTAAGAACACGAGACCCCACAACCTATACCGCAAATGTCGAGAAGTAGGTTTCCCAGGATGGTCCTATACCCCCCATACCCCATATAGGCATTTTCCCGTAATTTAGAATAAAGTCCGTGTTCCGTATTTTTTCAGAAAATTTTTTACATACACCCACCCTGGAACTAGGGGGAGATACCTCTATTGATAGGCAAGCCCCGTTAAGCCCGGCGACCTATATACCCCCCATACCCCATATAGGCATTTTCCCGGATTTTTCCATAAAGTCCGTGTTCCGTTTTTTTTTTTCAGGAAAAATTGTACATGCACCCACCCATGACTGGATGCCCCTTCACCTAGGCTTCACATGGATACCTCATACAACTCCATCGGCCCATTAGAAACCCCGCTCGATCCCAACACGTCTATTTTCATACCCTTTGGCCACCGCGCATGCGCAGAATGCCGATATTTCAACCCCACACCCAGCCCATGAGATGCCCCTTCACGAATGCTTCACTTTGATACCTCATACGACCCCATCGGACCATGCAGCGTATTTCCAGTCTGGGGACTACTTTTTCTCCGCGAAAGCTTTTTCCCGCGACCGCATCACCGCCAGGACCGCATCACCGCGGAGGAATACATTCCCTTTTCCACAAAATTCAAGATGGCGGCCAAGCGCACACCTCCTCATTAGTCCGAGTTGTCTCCCTTGCGTCCAGAGTGTACAGATGGGGCTACTAGTTCCTCCTCAAATCCTCCCCGTGACGTCACTACATCCGGGTGAAATATGAGCTCTCCCGTCCCCTATATACTACTCATGCGTGTCGTACAACCTACATTGATTGAAATATTTCGACATCTGTCAACAAGTTTTGGCCTAGAAGAGAGGGACAAAATAAAGTTTCAAAACCTGTTTCTCACTGCCTCATGTTATTAGTTTGTTTTCATATTTTCGCCATATAAATAGATAGAAGAGGTCGAGTTAAAAATAAAACCTCATACCAGGTTTTTCATCCTGATTGGTTGAAATTCGGTAACACGACGTTCCGTTATTTGTGATAGTACGGTCTCGAGGCGATAGCGTACGCTCCCGAGGCGATAGCACACGATCTCGAGACAATTGCACACAGACTGTAATAGCCCATCCTTCTGCTAACAAATATACATGCATCCAATGGACTCGGAGCAACAATTAGTCAGATAAATGTGGACGATTGTATCCGTATGCGCACATGTGATCGTGTAAACATCAAATGTATACTAGCTGTATGGTGATTAACATTTTGCAGCTTTTTTTTGGACGAAGGATTCTTTTTCAGCTCCAACGGCTGATGAGTCGAAATTATCTGATCTAACTCAAAGCGCACTTTCAAAGTCTCCCCTACACCGCCACGTTGAGCGTTTGCATGTACGTTTCACACCAGGTGTTCGTTCTGTTGCTGGATGAAAGAGATGACGCCATAGATTGAGTCGGAAACTATAAAATGCAATAACAATAAGTTTGCTAAGTGGATGGTGTTGGGTCACACGAACTTCCTTGAATTCGAGCTGCTAAATCTAATGACATCAATCTCAAAACAAAATCTCCCTGCATATCTGCATAAACTTCATTTTTGTTTTTTAGGTATAATAAACCTGCTCTATGCAGGTGATGTTCAACTCATTGACCAATCTCGAACATCACCAACCTCGAGCTGACAAATCGTGATATCACACCCCGCAGCATGCACTATCTGCATATTATCTGGAATTCCACTTGGTTCACAATAGATTGGATTTCTTCAGACCAATCGAGATTTTGGTTAATCTAGAGGCTGTTCGCAGCTGACATTTTCCAAAATAGTCTCACCAAGTTTGAGCTTAAAATCTGCTTCATTAATATGGCTTCTTTTTCGGACTGAAGTTGCAAGAATTTGCTTTGATTTTCTGATCATTTGACAACGTCTTATTACACACGCTACAGTTTTAGGCCCACTTCTGTCTGTTTGTTGAAAACATTTGAATATCGACGAGAAGCACGGGTTTTATCCAAAATATTCTGTGATTCAATAGGGAGCTGTGTACCAAGGGCGGTTCTGCTCGATGTTCATATGATTACTGAGATAAATGGATGTTTTCACCTAAAAAAAATCGGTCATTTTCTACAAATATACTACTTCACAAGCTAGGATGAAAGTAACCCTGAAAATATAAGTGACATAATATTCTATATTTCCGCTGTGATTATACCATCTTCGGGAATACATATGATATGTATTCTCGACGATGACATCACAGCCGAAATATAGAATATGTATTTCTGACGTGGCATAATCACAGCCGAAATATAGAATATTATATCGCAATTACTTCCTCATTCGGATGTTACTTCATCCTATTTATGTAAAACTAGTCTGTGGGAATATTGGATATTACTTCGGGACCGTGCTATTCGAGAACCATTAAACACTAGAAAGGGTTATGAATAATATATAAATATATATTTTTTCAATTCGTGTTCATGCTATTCGTATGGTCACTACATGTACATGTATGTCGATGTTGCTTATCTCAAGACTGGAATATAATATAACTGGATAAACTTGTTTCAAAGCTAACATGAATAGTTAGCTTCGATTCACTGAACACGATATGATTTAATATACCAGTTAATTAGTGCGCACACCTTTCTGTTATCAATATTTATGTGTAATTTGTTAGGGTAACGTGGGTAAACCTTTCAAATGGCATAATGCATGAGATTTCACGATACACGTGTATACCTTTCCTTTACACGCCTTGCCGCATGCACATACAAAATACATGTACATTTTACGTTTGGAAAGATTTGACTTTTGTCTGTTAACAGTAAGAGTCTACTACTAAAGTCTGCCCTTGAGTGTCCACAATCAGTAGTCAGTTCAGTATGAACTGTCTTTTTTGTGCAGCGTGTATAGCAAAATGAACGCTACAAAATGACTATCATCACTCGTAATATCGAAAGCGTATTACTCTTAAAATACTTTGTAATTCTCTTCATATACGCTGCAAGAAAGATTGGGTCAAATTGATCAGATTTTTTGGGGTACAGGCTGACGGTCTCAAACATTCTGGGCCAAATTCCGTTTTGAAACAAACATTTTGGGTCCTTTTGATCCAAATATTTTAGGTACCTCACGACCATACACAATCCCCCTGACAGTATAACAGTATGACAGTATGACCTCATAATGTTCTAGTGGAAAAGGTCATTGATGCCGTGTAAAGTAATATTGTGCGGTCCGTAGGTATGTCGCTTATATCCCATACCTAGTCAAATTGTCGAATGTTAAACGGCACACGATTGTATGACAGTATACTTATTGAACCGTGTCCTAGTGAACGCCTACATATTAGGAAGTTGATGCTAGGTCGACATCGGGCCTTACAGACTAGTCTTTTGTGTTAAATGCCGTCATTTACATCTGACGACGATACAGCTCACCAATCTCCAATGTACGAGTTGTCACAGCGAAACAGCTCACCAATTACCAGTATACGAGTTGTCAGAGCATTTCCATCATAGCTCTCTACATTTGTATCTAATACCGCTTATGCCGGTGCTAGGGGTCGTGTGGTCATATCATCCAAGTTGCCACATGAACAGGTACAATAAAAGCGTACCTGAGATACAACACATATCACGAATCGTTAGATTCTTGGTGTGTGCTTTAGAATAGGTTAACCAGAAGACTAGTCTGTGAAGTCATGTGACACAGTCAGTATGTCGGCACCTCTTCCCACTTCCCTTATATGTGTTGTAATCGCAAAATGCAATTCAGTAGGATACTTGAAACAAACGTATACTGAAGCTTTACATGGAGAGAATTACAAAGGTTATTCAAGCGTGATATATTATCAATATCACGAAGAAATAGTAGTCCGTGTGTAGAGTTCATGCAGTGTATTATACCAGAGACTCTACAATTTATTGTAGAGTCTCTGATTATACATGCCACAAAAACGAAGATTCATTCAAAGCTATCCATTGATTTATGCGGAGCTCCAAAGTAGAGAACTAATTGAAATTGACAGACCTCAGATCTGTAGGCCCTACGCAGTGTAAAATGTAATAATTTAAAATGAATCACTTCAATGAGAGGCTATTCTTTTTCGCTAATCCGTTCTGACTTTTTCCACAGATAAACACACTCTAGCAAAACACATTCAGTAACACATTAATGCAGCAACAGCACCCCCTAATTTGTCATCCGAGTTGCGTTACTCCCAAATTTCTATTTGTCTATTTTCATAGATATATAGATTGATAACTTGTCACTCCTAGAGCGAATTTATCTTGAAAATAAAAATTGAAATAATGCAAACCGGCAAACCGACTGGATTATAATGAAAATGTGATCTCATATTACTCGACGTCGAAACAGTCTGGTTACCACGGACAGATCATTCGTGTATAGAGTATAACAGTTTTATGATATATTATTCTCACCTGAATGCCCATGATGCTGTTGTATTGAACATCAGTGTCCAAATAAAATATACAAACGACGGACGACACAGCAGTCCTTTGACCGAGTACACGGAATATGATGTCGCACACTTGTATTGAAAGTACAAAGAAAATAGAATAGCTGGTTAACAATATTTGCCTAGAGTCATTCATGCGGAACAGTAGTGTTATTCGACATAATACAATTAAGATTGACCCTAAGTAAAAATGTTCTCAGAGCTATTTTTATCAGCAGATGATCTTGTTAAAATGCGTATCTGACACGCAGTTTTGTATGTACATACACATGTGCCGGATGTCGGCAGATTTGATCGAATATGTGTATTAATCACACAATACCACGTTGAAAAAATTCAAACAATGCAGAGGTCAGTCTAGGTGAGAAAGCACATAGGTCAGTGTAATATGTCGAAAGCAAACAATTTAAATGTTTCTTTCACCACAAGTCCCTGTTGTATTGTGGAATTATAGAACTGGAAATTCTGATAACATCTGAGTTTATTTGATAAAAACCAGGAACACATATTACCCATAACTATTTTGAATTTTTAATAGGCCTTGAAGGAAGTAAGTTCACGCCGGAGGAGCTTATAAATCTATGACTTAGTGCTCAAATCAGAGGTATTGAGGTATTCAGGTATACTCATATTTAGGACAGTTTCTATTTAAGTAATTTTACGGGTTGTCCTTGTGGGAAATCTTATATTTTCATCTGAATGGTGAACGAATCTATCATATTTGATGAATAGAGGTGATCTGGGTGATATACATCAAATGATATTTCAGGGAATGCATTTATGATTCTCGTATATCATATTTGATGAATAGAGGTGATCTGGGTGATATACATCAAATGGTATTTCAGGGAATGCATTTATGATTTATGATGTGAATATGATCATATCATGGGGCTTATTTATTTGAAACATCATTGTTATAAGCAAACAAAAATCATCTCAAAATTGAAATGAAATCGACTCTCTCTTGTGAACACCTGTGCCAGGCACCTCCTAATGGACAATATCCCACACTTAAATTGATATGATAATGGGAAGCTGATATCCATCTTTCCGGTAGCGTAAAACACCTGGGTTTTATCGGATGCACATTACCTATATAATTTTTCGACGGAGTCGTCCATTCTCGCTTTAGCTCGACACTCTTCCGTGCTTTGCCTCTGCCCTCCTCTGTATTTAATATCAGCCTATTTTTTACTAATTTATCATGCAGTTTTTGCAAGGAAAACCATAAATGAAAAAAAAAGAGGAAAAATCTGTCCGAAAAATCGACCAAAATGCCTGTTTTGAAGATGACGTCACAGTTAAATTTCACAAGGGAATCGGGCAGCTATAGCATACAGTGGCTTGATCACAGACAACATTGCAAAATCAGGTCAGATTTCCAATCAAGTTTTCCATCCGGTTTCGCTGAACACACTCTTTGTCTAGTTTTAATTTCGCATAAGTCCAACCATATTAAACACTGGGAAGCTTTTCATACTTCTTTTCTACTAATAAATACTTTAGCATGCTTATACACACGGAAAAACATTTACCGTAAGGAAGGTCGCCAAGGTCGCACGAAAACAAGATGGAAGCCTCCACGAAATGAATGTAAGCCTAAACAATTGTAAGTGACCGAGTAAATGAACAAAAATACTAACATAAATGCTGTTGTAGCTAATTTTCTTAATACCATCGGACGAATATACAATTTCCACCAACAGATTATGTCGATCTGTTTATTACCCAAAACATTCATCGTTGCTGTAGGATGTTTAATTTTCGATTTTCCTTTTGTTTTAGCTTATTTTCCCTTACCGATGCCAAATCGCAAAAGTTCTGTCGTCATATATAATAACATTATACATTCACATATGAACATAGGACGATAAATCGCTCAAAATACGAAAAAAACAAACAATCCACCTATATAGTAACCAGGTGCGGGAAATGCGGCAATTGGGGTGATTCTTGCCATTTAGCCGGATACCGCCTTATTAGGGGGGTTATAATTTGTTTCACCTGTAAAATCTGTTGTGTCAGTTGAATTCATGCGCAATAATGCTTCAGAGAATAGTTATTTTGCAAAATAAACATTTTGCACATTCCCCATTTGAACTCCGTCGTCCATCATTTTTTAAAGACATTTCTTCTTCCAACTATTTCCATATGGTCAGACATGTCCAATATTTGCAAACTACTAAACAACTTGACAGCTGCATCTAAAGACAGGCGAACTTCCAATAACCTCCATTCTAACTGAAGCAGAAATTGTTCAACTATTTGGCATGTTTACAATTATTCTTCATTTCTGCCTCGAGATTCACTATAAATGAGTTATTTTGAAGTACTGAATAGTCCTGGGCGTATAGAAAGGAACGAGCTCTTCCTTAAGCACAGGAGAAGTACATATTACACCGCACAATCCAATAACGTATGGTTAAACGAAATAGAAAATGACGTAATCATTTATCAATTTGCTGTATTAGAGTGCGTCGAGTATGACAGTACTGTAACATGTACGCGGGATATGATTCAGTAAGAGTATTCTGCCAGCAAACTACTGTAATCATACTGGCAGTCACAATTTCAGAGAGCGCTCTTTCTTTTCCTGAATGGCGGGATAGAAAATTATTGTTCAATGTTGTGGAACTGCACCCTGCATATAGTGGATAATAAACTTTGTACCTTCGCTGGAATACTAGCCACTACAAAAGTTGCTCGTCTGCGTTGATTTCTTGACACAGAGACAATATCCCTAGTTAGGGCGGATGCTAAAACCACGCCTCGCGTGCCTCGTTGATTTGTGATTGGCTATCCCAGGGACAGATTTCGCTGGTAAATGCGCTTCACGGCGATTGACGGTGTAGTTAATAGAGCGTGACGTAAACGCCAGGCAGTTTTAATCTGTGCGATACAGATCTTGTCAAGTAGGTTGTCTACAGCACATATACCACAGCTAAGGTACTTAACCTGTGTGCAACGTAGGGTAGCAGAACTGGCAATCGTATTAAAGCAATAGGCCTCCGCAGTAGGCGTTGTTTTTTAATTACTCAGGAGTCAGTGATCCGAGTAGGTTTTTCGTTGATATATTTTCCTCTACACGCGATAAAATTAGTATAGTATGTCGAAGGAACACAATTCTTCAAGACATACTTATATATATCTCAATTACGCGTATTTGTAGAGCTAAAATTGGTCAAATTGTCCATGTAACTCCGGGTTAGCAATCAACGCCGGGCCGGCACAGTGAATGGAAGATCACGGCAGCTGATTGGCCAAAATAAGACAACTAATATACCTCGCGCTGATTAATTGTATAAAATGGCGAACCAAAAGAATTATGAAGTATATGAGATAATGCCAGAAAAATACACGACTTGTAACACGAGTTTCTATGCTCTCTGCTGTAAAATAATATATGAACTGGTTTTAACAAGGTGTAAAGTTTTTGTCTGAGATTAGATTAATCTGCTCACCATTATGCCACAGGGCAAGCTAATACCCAGCGATATCCTCCATTGTTTTCGTATGTGTCTGTTACATCCATTTTCCGCCTTGCACGTCATTTGCATGGCTCGTCCACTATATATTGGTTTAGTTTGATAACCTGTTATTCCGCTCACATGTTAAATAACTTCTGAATAAAACCAGTTTTTGTTTCTGAAGTTTTAGAACATTTACAAAATATATTTGCTATATCAATTTCGTTCACCCTGAACGAGAATTAGATGAGTGGGTTGCGTTGTTTCGTGCTTGATGTGAGCCTTATTCGTCCATGTTATTCGTCTTTTTTGAACAGCTAGGTGACACGTGAAAAAAGGGAATACACTAATTGTATTTCGTTGTATTTTTACTACCGGTACATCTTACTCTGTGAGGTGGAACTTAAAAAAAATATCTCGGGTTCAAGCTCTATCAAAAAGTTGATAAAATCAGAAAATTGAAAAAAAAGCGATGACAATTTTACCAAGGTTACATCCGAGAATCCACCGAATTCTCGGGTCTGAATGTTAGGTGTCGATTTCTCCGCTGGCTGATAGACTTTAACAAAAGTTGTATCACAGGCTCATCATCACATTCGCTTGAATGAAGCTAGAGCTTATGTTAATACCTGGCTTGTATTCCTGGAGTCTTCCAACGGAAAAGTAATTTTCTTTCTCCAAATTGGGTATCATCTGATGTGATCAAACTGTTTCCGACGCTCCTGGTACATTGGGTTTGGCGGCTGTTTTTGGATCCTCGTGGATAGACCAAGAATGGCCAGCACATCTTGCCCACTTACATACCACGGTCAAGAAGTGCTTGCTGTGGAAATTTGGGGCCATAAACTGGCAAATCATAACGTTCTCTTTCTTTGAGATAGTATGCCCGTAGTGAAATAATCAATCACCACTCTTTCATTGCTGATGAAATTAATGCGTCAGTTAGTAGTGGCCTGCCTTCGAAATGACATTCTTTTCAGATCAAAACATATTTCGGAACAATCTTATTCCTGACAAACTCTCGCGGTTACAATTTCAGGAAGCGCTGACTCTAGCCCTTTGGCTCAATCGCTCGTCGCACCCAATACCCTGTCTGTTGCTGAGTCTTAGAAGCAGAGTTCATTTGACGTCGTCCCTTGTAGAATCTTCCTTGAAAGTATACAAGCGCGCGCATGACAATTATATAGAGATTTCCTCAATAACACTGGTCAGCGTGCCAGTAAGATATTCTTCATCTCATCGACACAGTTGGTTTCCTTCAAAGCATTCTTGCATTTCCACAAATATGCACCCTCCAAGCTTATACATTCGTGTCGGCTATCAGTTATGTGCACAATTTGGTTGAAGTACACAGTCCTGCTCAGTTATTCCTTGCCAAAATGCTACTTACGGACATGTCAAAATTACACGGCCGGATACCAGAAAGATTTTTGATGCTATTCCCCACATTGTATCCAGATAATTTATTTACGAGCATTTCATGTAGTCTTACGCGTTAGTGTGAATTGACAGTTCGTTCAAAACAAGACAGCAACAGCAACGCTCTCTCTTTCTCCGATCAATCTGACCCGTTACAGGGCATGCCCATTATTATCCGCAACTTCAAACACAACATATCTCATAAACCAGTTCATTTGTTTATACTGATAATATTAGATATTGTCCAGTT
>JAVTVY010035432.1:0-15417 GCA_036873755.1 Hanleya hanleyi | reverse complement strand
TGAGATTGGACAGAAAAGTGCCAAGCGCAGTTCTGAGTTGCATGTGGCATTTTAAACAAAACACATGTTCTCTAACGTAAGTGACAACACATCGGAATGGTAAATGCTACCGAGATGACTAACAAGATAGGCAAGCTGGTTATTCTCTACTTCTGTGACGTGTAAATAGCTCTGGAAGATAGATAAATATAGCCCTTTTAAAGTTAATGCAGAGTACTTTCTTGACATGACCACAGAGGGCCACATATAGGCAGTCTGTCATTAGGTTATCGGCTGATGACGAAAGGAGAGACTTGAGGTTAGAATATTTCAGTAATGGACAGAACCTGATTATTGGTTCCATATATTGCATCCATGGAACCCATCTCAACCGTACCTTCTTAGAAGTCCAGCCTATCAGTTGGGAACAATGAGCAGCTTCCTCAAATTAGCACAAACGGAACGTATGAAATATTCTGCGCTGCTTTCATATTATGTTCGTCAGTCACTAGTGTCAGTGATGTTCAATATAGACACCTCACAATGGAAATCTTCATTAGTGGGTGATACGAATATGTCCTCATACCAAGGTCAGATACTGGGTAGCTTCAACAAAATTGAAAATCAAGTTTTAAAACTGAACAACTTTGAAGCTTTTTATTGTCTCCAAGTTAAATAAGTTGGCCTATCTGCAACAGAAGTCATCCCCAGTTGAAGACTACAAATAAAAATCCAACATTTCCAATGTTATGAATGTAAAGGAATGTCTCGTTCCCTCACTTCCGTGTAATGTCACATGGGCATATGGCTAAATATTGTGTTCTTGGGGCATTAATATTATAAAATGTATATAATCAATTTAATTTGATATATTCAGTGTCCTTCATGTAGCCCTCACTCGTTATAGCAGTAATATGTTCCTCATTTTGTTATATTTTGTAATATTAGCATCACTCATTTGTTACTCCTGTTTTCAGTTAAAAGGTTCGTACAATTCACTGACAGATGTCATCTTCAGTAAATACTACATGAAGGTGCTTAACGAGTCGCGTGGAGAAACCGTGGAGAAAGGTAAGCTCATCTGATCGAGAAATACTCCAACCACTTAGCTCATTTAAAATTATCAAATCAGTCATTCATTGATTTATTTTCAATCAGTTCCTTTCGATCAGTCTGGGAAAACTTGCATGTACTTGTATCACAACATATTCATATTCTCTTATTGTGAAATATTTGAATTTAAGAACTCGTTGGTGCTGTGGCCTTAAATTTTTCCTCCGCCAGTCCTAATATACAGGCAGGTCTGTATTGCCATTTGTCCATTTTAGTCATCTAACTTAGAGCTTATGAAAAATCAATAGTTGACCCTGCATAAATTTTGTTTCTTGTAGTGTGTAAAACACAATTATTACCATTTCTCCTTGATATTTATTATCCATTATGTTCTAGATCACTTTTTATTCTCTAAAAAACACCATACTAACATCTCCATTTGCCCATCCCTTGGTGCTCACACGGAATGACCTGTGATGTTGTTGTGCACAAAGAATTAAGGGCCTTAACTCCTCCGACAACTTCTTGTACGAGGCGACTAACTTGGGAACCCATAGGTTTCCAGGTGTAAAAAAGAATAGGAGCCCTGTGGGGTTTCTGGGTATGAAAAGAAATAGGACCCGAACGTCGTGATATGACTGAAATAGTGTTGAAACCGATGTTAAATCATATTCACCAGTTGCCCTATGATATTGAATATCTGTACATAAAACAAGTATTATGGTGTTTTATATAGAGAGAACTGATGTTACTAAAAACATCATTAGATATTGGCAAATAATGGTGGCTGTTTTGTATTTCAGTTTTCTTTACACACTAAAATAAATAAACTTCTGTTCAAGATGAGCCAACCATTGATTTTCCACAAGATCCACAGTAGATGACAGATTAAAATGCACATGGCACAGTTACTATTACTCGCTACCTGGTAATATAAATACCCTGGGGATATCTTGCTTGATTTCTCAACTGTGATTGGCTAAAGTAACTTGACATCACATTTTCTGAAGACTGAGAGTCGTAAGTTTCCAGTGAGTTTGAAGATTTTACTTTTTTTAATGGTTTCAGGTTATGTTGAAACTCCAGAGGACCGATTGTCAGAAGCGTTGTACCTGAGTTTGAGGGCGTATAACTTTGGTACCAGTCAACGTTTAGACATGGCCTTCTTCTCTGATGCTATCCGCCATGCTGCTAGACTCAGTCGAGTCATGGTGAGTGTTGAATCGTATCAAGTGAGATCTGCTCTCTGTCTGTACCTGTCTGTCTTTATTCTTTGCTGGACATGCTGGACAAGTATCTCAGATATTTGTTCAGCTACATATTATAACCTGCAGACATGTCAGATATTGCATGGACCAAAACTAATAAATATCATTTTATTAATCCTCACACACTAGGGTGTGAGATTATAAAAGCAAATTGTATAATACTGTCAAGTTATGACAAGTCACATGTCTTTCAGTGCTGAATGTGATTGGCTGGAAATTCTTCCAATTTTCTTCACAAGCCAATAAAATTACTGGATTCTATGTTTGAAAATTTGAATTGACCAATCAAGGGTCCCTTGATGCACTGTAGTCTATGTAAGAATCTGTTTATCCTGTACACTGTTAAAATAAGAATATGCATGTTGTTTCAGTCCATACCGGGTGGTCACGCCCTCTTGTTGGGGATCAGCTACTGTACAGGACGGGGGACTCTCACCAAACTGGCTGCCTTTATTGCTCAGCGGAAGGTACGTCGACATACCTGTGTTGTTGAAGAGGCTATATGTGTCGATCTATTCGAAATTAAAATCTCTGGAATGATAACACATTCGATACTACTAAACTTTCTTTTCACATGAGCTATCATAGAACGACTACTTCATTTCTGAAAGTTCTTTCATGTATGTTAAATGCCGGGGATGAAAACGCATATTTACCAAACCAGTAACTCTTGGATTGATATTCATCTATCATGAAATAACTTCATATATTTGAGGTAAACTGAAATTAAGTCTATATACTAATGCCAATGCCATTAAATTAAGTCATACGTTTTGAAAGAACATCTCGTTAAAAACTTCCCACATTGCACTAAACTGATCTTGAAATTGCACAAGGCAAATCAGATATCTTTGTTTAACAAACTGAGTGAGATTGCTGTCAACAAATACTTACATGAATAATCGACAACAAATCTTTGATATAAACTCAAATACGGTAACTTTTTTCTCCAAATTGACAATATGAAACTTTTTCATTGAAGGTGTTTGAACCTAAGCCCCAATCGAACATGGAACGGAATCGTGAAGTTCTACGTGAACACATGAAGCGATGCTGTCATTATGCAGGGGTCCTCAAAAAACCAGCGGTACTCTTAGTGCACGAGTCCCTCGGGGATGATAGTCTGGGTGATGTGGCAACTCTCATGACTGAAGGTATATTTTACACATTATATATACAGCATTAAGTTCTGTTTCAACACCCACCGTGAAAAACTAAAAATACTCTAATTCTATCTGGATGTGCTATGAAAATTTATTCTATTTAACATGATCAAATTTTTAATATAACATGACTGGCATTCGGAAGTTTTAACCCAACTGGGGTCAATATTTCATGTAAGCGTCACAAGACAAAGGAGAACAATAGTCTGTCTTTGGGGCAATGAACAGTCTAGATGGGCATTGTTACTGTAATATAAAGGCCAGAAAATATTGACCTAAACAGGCATATCATGTCGTGTCTGTACTTACCCACAGGTACTTGCCCCGGGCTCTACACCGACGAAGAGCTGCAGGATGTCGTTAGTCAGATGATGCCGGGCGGAGTCCTCACAAAGAAAGTGGACAAAATCGAGCAGGCTTTTGAACGGTTTCTCAAGAAAGTCCGTCAGAATCTTCACGTTATTGTGTGCCTCAACTATAGAGGTGGGTATAATAAGGACCCCTGAAATTCTATTGCTATAAGTAGTAACCCTATTTGTGCCAGGTAAATATAGTAAGAACTTCTGAAATTCTGTTTCTATAAGTATTTAACCCTCTCTGTGCCATGTACATATAGTGAGAACCTCTGAAAGTTTGTCGCTATAAGTATTAACCCTCTGTGTGCCATGTACATATAGTGAGAACCTCTGAAAGCCTGTCGCTATAAGTATTAACCATCTGTGTGCCATGTACATATAGTGAGAACCTCTGAAAGTTTCTCGCTATAAGTATTAACCCTCTGTGTGCCATGTACTTATAGTGAGAACCCTCTGAAAGTCTGTTGCTATAACTATTAACCCTCTGTGTGCCATGTACTTAGTGAGAACCCTCTAAAATTCTGTCCATATAAGTATTAACCCTCTGTGTGCCATGTACTTATAAATAAGAACCTCTGAAATTATGTTGCTATAAGTATTAACCCTATTTGTGCCGTGTACATACAGTGAGAACCTCTGAAAGTCTGTCGCTATAAGTATTAACCGTCTGTGTGCCATGTACTTACAGTGAGAACCCTCTGAAATTCTGTTCCTATAAGTATTAACCCTCTGTGTGCTGTGTAATTATAAATAATAACCTCTGAAATTATGTCGCTATAAGTATTAACACTCTCTATGCCATGTACATATAGTGAGAACCTCTAGTTTGTATATTTGTTTTAAATCCATCTGTATGTTGCTAGTTGAATGTGTTATCTATCCGTAAAAATATACAATATGTATATTATATTAATAATTAGGGAATCTTCTCTCATTTTGAAAAAAATGTACTGTCACAATACATATTGATTGCCTCTATATTCTTAACAGGAAACAGTTTCAGTTCAAACTTTAATGGCTTACATACCAAGCTGCAGATGTACCCAGCCCTGGTGAAACACTGTGTTTGTATAGATGTGTACCGTCAGTGGGAGCACAGTGCCTTTGTGACCATTGCTAATCGATGGTTACGCTACAGCCAATCTAAGGTATGTACTCAGCCCTACCCTAAGTGTTTAACCCTCGACCAAATTTGGGCTTGGGGTATTGTCGTCATTATTTAGGCCTGCGTGTCCATCCGTCTGTGTCCGATTTCTGATCATCACCATATCTCAACAATGACTATGCCTAGGAATACCAAACTTACATCACACATGCATATGGTCACAGAGCAGAAGCCTATCAACAATCAGCAGCACTGATCCATATTTTCCCACGTCACCAGGTCAAACTGTGTCAATTTATCATGAATTGATTGTTACCACCTATCGCACGAATGACTATATAGGAGCACCAAAATTACGTCGCAAATGTATATGATCTTAAAGCAGATCAAAAATTAGCAAAATTGACTTATTGTCCCCCGCTGCTTAGTAGGGGGGGGGGGGGGACTTAGAAATACCGGTGTCCGTAATTCCGTGATTCCGTAATTCCGTAAGATTTTCTTGTCCGGACAATAACTCGTGAACGATTTAACCGATCAACTTCAAACTTGGGGTGTGCCTTGACATTGGCGAGAGGACGGTTGGGATTGTTTTCCAGCAATGTGCGTAATCTAATATGGCCGCCGTCAGCCATATTGGATTATAAGCAGTTGGATCTTGTCCGGACAATAACTGGAGTATGATTCAACTGATCTACTTCAAACTTTGGGAGTGCCTTGACATCGGTGAGAGGACGGTTGGGATTGTTTTTCAGCAATGTACATAATCCAATATGGCCACCGTCAGCCATATTGGATTATAAGCAGTTGGATCTAATAACTCGTGAACGATTTAACCGATCAACTTCAAACTTGGGGTGTGCCTTGACATTGGTGAGAGGACGGTTGGGATTGTTTTTCAGCAATGTACGTAATCTAATATGGCCGCCGTCAGCCATATTGGATTATAAGCAGTTGGATATCTCCATTTTCAAATCATACTCTTCATCAATGATATGAGATATCATCGACCAAAACAAATCGACCATAGAGGTCCATGGCCCCCACAGCAGCAGCGCCAGTTATGGTGGATGTAATCCATCATAACTGGTGCTGCTAGCGGGGGACATGGACCTCTATGGCTGATTTTTTTTTTCTGGATCACTTGGTCAAATTTGCCCATTCATTTCCGGCTGCTTTAATATTACCACCATTTTTATCCCCCAGGCATATATGCCCGGGGGATATAGCGATAGCCACGGAAGTCTGTCCGTCCGTCTGTCTGTCTGTCTGTCTGTCTGTCTGTCTGGTTGTCTGTCTGTCTGTCTGTCCGTCAAATGATAACATCTTGTCAACGCAACTCCTCCTACACTTTTGATACGGTTCACACGATACTTGGTGGATGTTATCGGCACAGTCTGGAGATGCGCATGTGCTCTTCCTGTCGACAGAATTTTTTTTTTCTGAGTTATTGCCCTTTGCGGTTCAACATACTGTAGTTTAAATGATATCATCTTGTCAACGCAACTCCTCCTACACTTTTGATACAGTTCACACGATACTTGGTGGATGTTATTGGCACAGTCTGGAGATGCGCATGTGCTCTTCCTGTCGACGGAGGATTATTTTTTTTCTGAGTTATTGCCCTTTGCGGTTCAACATACTGTAGTTTAAATTATATCATCTTGTCAACGCAACTCCTCCTACACTTTTGATACAGTTCACACGGTAATTGGTGGATGTTATCGGCACAGTCTGGAGATGCGCATGTGCTTTTCCTGTTGACGGAGGATTTTTCTTTTCTGAGTTATTGCCCTTTGCAGTAGTAGGTTGATGGCAATTAATATTTCCCCTTTATTGTTTCTTGTCCATGAACTAATGCTACTGCACATGCACCTTAAATATTGGATTTGTAGCCCAAATCTTAAACCTGTTTCAATTCATGCCATTCAATCTCCGTCAGGAAGATGATACAACGTAGAAAACGGAAGTTAAAACTAAAAGTTAGCTCCCCTAGCGGAGAGTTGTCCGCCCCTAGGAGAACTCTCCCATCCCATTCCAGCCGGATTACTATAAAGGCTCTGCATCAGCCATTACTCATCCTCTATTCTCTGTTGTACCTCGACCAGTACACATCAGGAAGGAAGTGTTTATACAACCTGGGTTGTTGTTGTAACGACCCTCAGTATCCTTATCGGTTTTGACTTGTGTTATTTCTTGTCGGAAATTCTTTCATTATTGTCGGAAATTCTTTCATTAGTTATGTCTGAGATTCCGATATCTAATGCATGTAATTCGTGTGTGAAATGGTGGTCCAGTTTGGACGCCCACACGGTTTGGTTTTCTTGTAAAGAGTTGTGTTATCGGCGAAGTTCGCCGAGTGTATATTAGAGTCCCGTTAGCGTGGGGAAATTTCGCCCAGGCTAGTCGGGCTTACCTTTGCAGGCGTCTGGCGACCCGTTTCTTTCGGAAGTCGACAGACGTCTGTTGGGAATTGCTTGTAATTGACCTGAATAGCTATCGAAGTTACGTTGCAATTATATAAATGTTTCCCATTGTCTTAGTAATCAGAACTCGCCCGCCTCTATAAATATACTAGCGGGACGGTTCTACGTCTAGTTAGACAGCCTACATGTCTAGGTTTGGCTATGTATGCAGTCAAACCGGTTCCTTTGTCTATTTCGACAAAGACTTCTCTAACCTGTCGTGACTTAGCAATCCATTGTTCTCGTCGGACAATGAAATGCAGTGGGTTCGCATATCATGCTCGACCTCTCCTTTGTCTTTTTGTTTTCACACTCCGTTACCTAAACGGAATAAACGTGTCTTGTCTGTTCGCAGTTCTAAATTCGTTTCTCGTTTTATGGTGGGTTATTCAGACCTACCATTGAGTGTCAAAATTGCTCTTGCGGTTTCGTTTATCGATGTATCAGCGATTCTATAATAGCGAAATGACATGTTACGGGACTTCAATTAGGATTGAGTTGGGGTGACAAATAGAAACATTGTTTATAAATGTTTAATTTGTATTGGAAATATACTGAAAGTATTCACATTGACGAGGATGGTCACAAGTGATGATCTAAAAGACAAACCATTATTTTCATCTCATCAAATATTCTCAACTAGACTATTATCAGGTATGAGGTCAAACTGATATAATGGTGGATTGAGACAGGTTGATTTGGTAACAGATAGAAACGTTGTTTATAAATGTTTGATATTTCAATCAATTTCCATCGTTAAATATCCAATCTGTCGACGATTATTGCTTATTAAAATAGTGCATACTGCTTACGAAATCGGTGAGAATTAGACCGGGAATTCTAGTTTATTTTTCGGCCCTCCCGTTCTCCGGTATGCCGTTCTCGTACTTCGACTCGACGTTTTCCTACACCGGTCTCGTCGAGTTCATCTGTGATTCCTTTTTCTTCAGTGTAAAGTTAGGAACATACGTCAATGATGGTTTTTCGGATAATTTGGATGCGCTTTTAGCGTTGCTGCCGGATATGCCGTCTACTTCGAATAATCCTCGTATTAAATGTCAGACGAAGGAATACTTCCTCGCCGTATGTTGTCTCACCTATGTCATTTTTGTCAAAGGTTCGATGGTGATTAAATTAATATTTTGGGGATAGTTTTTCTTTCACATTTCTGTCTTGTCAAAATTTTGTTTGGGCAAATTTGTAGACTTCACATGGTCTGTTTTTTTTTTTTTTTCCATCTGCCATGTGTTTATTGTCTTCGGACGTACGTCGCGAAATAAATTGGCTCTTGTCGGAGTTTTCAAAATTCTTATATCTTGAAATTATTACCCGATATATTTTCTAAAGTCAATATTAATCTCGGGCTTATCTGATAACACAGTCCGGCGTGATGGAGACAATGTGTATTCAATATCACGTCTTCACACGAACAATGAGTTCGACCCGCTGTGTTTGGTGTGGGTTCTTACGGGCTCTCGCGACCTCGTTTTTATTGCTCAATTGGTGACAGATTCGTACTTAGTTCCCGGCATTTCTGTATGTCTGCCTTTTAGTGCTGAGATTTGAAGGCCGATGGTGATCTCTACAATAAACGATCAGGTTTGGTTTCGTTGATTCATGAATTTTATGCATTGAGTTTGTGTATATCTCAAGTAGGGTTGTAAATAGTATCCTCATCGGCGGGGGTTTTTCGTTTCTTCCCGCCGGAGAGATCTGATACTTTATTTGCAGCCGTCAAATTTTCATGTTGTTGTTGTTGTGTCTGTTCGGACTTGCAGTTTTGGTTGGTTCACCTTGGTCCTACCAAAATGTAATCTCTTGTTATAGCAAGTATTATTTCGGGATATTTGATTTCCTGTATTCAAGAGAGTCCTGACAGAGGTTTTATGTCTTTCATACTGACTTGAATATGAAGCATGATTGTTGCGTTTGTGTTACGTAACCACAACTCAACCCTATTTACTTCGACCCTGTGTCGCATCTTAATGAGCTTCTTTACTGATCTCTTTATGTAATTAAGGGTGTGTCGAACAACAATGAGATCACGTGCTGGTTTACGTGAGTGAGTAAACCTATTCACCCACTTATGCTGGTTTACGTGAGTGAGTAAACCTATTCACCCACTATGTGAAAGTGTGATTTTCTTGAAACACAATTGTCTGATTATTACATTGCTTGTTTTATTTCACACCATGTTGGTTCCATCTGTATACTGTATTACGCTTATAATTCAGATGGAGTTATGCACTAATTTTAATTTCTTCCATATGAGAAAATTTAAAATTACTAGCGTGAGTGGGAAGGTATTGGCCGGCCAAGGATCAAGCCTAGTGACACGTGAGTCTTGAAGTCTTCTATGGTTTCTTTCTACCAGGTATGTATTACCGGTACAGTCTACTAGAGCATCAAACTGCTTTTTTAGTAATGTTCTTACTGTTCTTCTCGACAAATTGTTCGTGCTAGGTCATTTCAAATTATAAATTTTGAATAACCTCATTTTCCTGCCGGCGAGAGACTTAAATGTATTTCCTCTCTTCGGGAATTTAAAATTCTTTAAGGATCTTTCTTGGTTACCTGGAAAATCTTTGTTCTGGATGTCGGTTGTGTGACTATTTGGTTATTAATAGTAACATTGTTGTAAATGTTTTATATTCTCTCCATATAAAAACTCCAGTACTGAATCTCATGTACAGGAGACAAATTACATCGGGAGAGGTCATAATGTAACCATGTTCATTGATACATTATTCATGTTCACTGACACAAAGATCCATAATCCCATTTATCTCATTGAGCTTACATTTGGTGATTAACGCTACAAACATTTAATATGTTCATCTCTACTGCGTTTAAAGAGAAGGAAAATTATTATAATCGACTTCGGGGTTACTGTTTGCAACGCCCTTCTGTTACGTCGTGTGCTTTTATAAGTTGTATCCTGCTCTATGATGAGCATGTATATACATTAAGTTGTTGTGAATGAGGAAATCACTACGTTGTTTATCATATACAACGTTTCTCGCATTTTTCACTTTACGCTTTCCTATTACACCTTGACGACATGTTCATTACACCGTCATGTGTCTCTCATACGCCTGTGCGTCATTCTATTACATCGGTTAGACGTTTCCGGTACGCTATAACGCCGTTTGTCACGTCATTTCTTCATTTGCGAGTTGCATATTTTATATCCATTCATCGGCACTTCCTTTGATTCTCCATCGTCGATCGTCGGTGGGAGGGGAAGTCCGTTCGTTTGGCGTCAACTTTCCACTTGTATCAATTCCTCTCGGGTTTTTCACAATGTGATTTACTTAGGTTCGTCTTTACTCTACGATGAGAGTTCTGTCCAGACCTTGCTGTTTCCAGTCTGGAGTTCAGAATATCAAAATTGTATTGGAATCAGCAGTATTTGGTTAAATACTGTTATATGGAATAGGTCTTTGGATTATGGACATGGATATTCTCTGAGGACGACGGCGGGATTGTGAATGACGGACTAGTCGCCTTTAATTGAATTCAGCACAGTGTTAACACAGAACCATGTTGACTTTATCACACTTACATTATGTTGAGATCCATTTACCTTAGGATTGTGCTTGATCAACACAATGTCTTCGTGGTGTACTTGTGGCACAGTTTTTTCGACTTTCTCCATCAAGTACTTTATTCCTATATTAACCGTTACACCAATGGTTAGACTTTGACATTATGGTTCTGTCGTCAACCTTAAGGTTGTTTATTATATGTAGGATCTTACTCACTACGTTCCTATATTTGTCCTGGTGCCGAGGACGTGATCGTTCTCGACTCTATTTCCCTCGTAATTGACTTCATCCTTCACCTTCACCAGGATAGGGAGTTTCATATTAGCACCATGGAAGGCTGTCGATCTGCTCTGGCATGAATTGAATAGGGTGTTACGTCTTACCTTGGGTTCCGACATTAGCCTTAACGATAATATCTCTGCTCTTATTCACGCCTTCGCATTACAGTCGCGTGTACTCGCCAACTGTTACCGAAATGGGATATCGGTGTGGTTCTGTGTGCTCTGATTATACCACCTTTTGAACCCTTAGAGTCCGCGTCTATAAAAACTGTGTTTTATAAGACGGCCGTCGTGGCGGCGTTTGCTTTGGCGTCCAGACTGTCTATACTTCATGCTCTTGAAAGATCTTCTATGTCCTGGACAGCGGATCGGTCCTGCATTTCTTTTCGGCCCATTCCTGAATTTATCGCCAAAATGACTCGAGGACGATCTTCTGCTATGTCCTGTTCGAGCCATCCGCCACTATCTTACTCGTGCCGATCCGTTCGCGGCTCTCGGCTACGGTTATTCTGTCCCTTCGCCTATCAGCAAGGCTTAAGCCGCGTAGTTGAAGAAGACCATAAAATAGTCTTATCAATAGTCTTATCAATTGGCAGAAGGTAGATATACCATTGACGCCCCCACTACTGTCTTCTGCTTCTTCTAATGTGATTCGTGCCATCGCTGCGTCATGGCCTGTATGGAAGAACTGACCCCTCCATGACATTATCCTGTCTTATGCCTGAACAATTAACTCCACGTTCACTAATATCTGTCTGAGGGATATGACAGTGCAATCAATAGTGTGACCACGCTTGGGCCACTGTGGCTACCCAGCACATTGTGAGTAATTTCAGAAAAAGAGGGGGGGCGGCAAAATTGTCACCATCGCAGCAAGACCGCCATCTTGCTGTATCATCTCATCTCATCTCATCTCAGTCATATTATTATTATTACATATATTATATGATAATAGGCATCTCAGAAGGTAGAAATAAGTCAGTTTGACCGGCCGTGGATTCTATAATCACCAATGAAGGCCTAACACCGGGATAGGGTGTATTCCTAACTGAAATTTGCTTCTGTTCTTCAGAAACTGACTTCCTTCTAGATGATCTCAGCTGGGTCCTCTGTGCTTTCAACTCAAAAGACACCTGCTCCAGACCTAGAGTCAACATTAGTGATGCAAGTACAGAGAGTTGACGAATGTGTAGCAGGACCCAGGGAGCAAGCACGGTCAATTCCAACGCATCGTTTCATCACTCCAAGTATGGTGAGTTGACCTCAAGAAGCTTGCGGACTGAGAGTGGTGTGGACTTGGTACCTTCCAAGTATTGGCAGCGCATGTCCTCCCCTTACTTATGGTTGGGCCAAGGATCTCCCTGTATGTAACGGCTGCGGCTGACGACCCCCCCTAGACATACAGAGTCTACCAAGAGGACCTTGTTGTTGCCTACGGTGCCCCGGGATTCCTGCAACTTGGTGGAAATGTGTACCACATCACGAGCACAGTTACATGGATTGAGACACTCAGATAAGTAAAACTGTATCAATTCCTTCAATTACCCTATGTGTCTGTAGCCAGGGTTAACTTGATGTGTAATAATGCCTCAGATTTATACCCATGTCTGTGTCGTTCCAGCGATTACTATTCTACTATGGGAGTTACCACAAGGCCGAGATTCCCGCCTCCATATGTTGGTACTGTGGCATAATTGAAACAGGTTACGATTTGGGCTACAAATATTAAACATTTATAAACAATGTTTCTATTTGTTACCAAATCAAACCTGTTTCAATTTAATGGACCCTCCCTCCGTCCCCTCATGCCGGCCTTAAACACTACAGGTCTCGGTAATTATAATGAGAATAGAGGGCGAATATTGCTTGAGCTGAGCATTTATAGTAATCCTGCTGGAATGAGGTGGGAGAGTTCCCCTAGGGGCGGACAACTCACCGCTAGGGGAGCTAACTTTTAGTTTTAAACTTCCGTTTTTCTACGTTGTATCATCTTCCTGACGGAGATTAATGGCATAATTGAAACAGGTTTGATTTGGTAACAAATAGAAACATTGTTTATAAATGTTTAATATTCATATAAATTGAGACTGAAGTATGAACCTGGTATACATATCCCTCAAAACTGTCAACAGCTAAAAGTTCACCCATCTGACAGAAACAAAATATTTATCAAATTTAGTCATTATTTCAGACAGCCTACACTTTGGATTTTAGTTTTTACCCATCTTATAACATGTGATTTTGGCACTTATATCTACAGATATTGCCAAAATTGGGTCCACCAAATCCCCCACTGACAAAACTTCTAAAGACAAAACCTCAGCAGATATAACTCCCAAACCACAAAATATGGAACTTGTATAAAAATATTTTGTAGTAATTTAGCTGTCAACAATTATGATCTTTATTTCATTTTTTTTTTTTTTTCTTCTTCGAATAGGCACACTTTGAAATTAGACATAAAACAATATTACATTTAACAAAGGATTATAGATTTAACAAGTTTTATCTTATGTTAATCATCAACAAAGCAAAGGCAGGAACAGACATCGGTTTGTTATCGGAAAGATTAATTGTGAAATAAGTGAAATACAAGCTATGGGACTATCTAACCAGTACAAAGAAGAAGATGACAAACATTTTTATGGCATGCTTTAATAATTGTGTATGGTGCATCATGCAGATTCAGATTCATTTATTGTACCGAAATATACAGGCCTACATGAGACAAGGAACAAACAATAACAATGAACGAAATAAAGGTCAATACCAACAACTTTCAGGATAGCCAAATGCATTAACTGACAGGACAAGTACAATTATCAAGTACTAGTATAATGTATTATGTAATGTGTATATGTTATGTCAAGGATCCATATACCAATATAAGATAATATTTATTATTGCCCAGTAGTATATATGTAAAGCTGTTAGCAAACGAAGGCAATAGATTTCCTAAATTACATGAATACCTGTATCATTAATAAACGTAAATATAACTGCTGCTTTTTTAAGTAATATATTTATTTAAAACATGAAAGATCTTTTGTGATCAGTGATTGCAGTTGTTCCTTATTTTCCCATTAATATGGAGGTTTTGTCGGGGGGTGGGGGGGGGGTCCATTTCCCATGTTCTTCATCTGATTTCAATCATTAATACAGGCTGATATAAGCAAGAAATTGACTGTTCACCAGATTATTTTTATTTTATTTAATTTCGGGTTTCATTTTTGACTGAACCCTAAAATCACACTGAAATCCATGCTATTCCTTAGATTATCTCATTCATCGAATACAAAAATGATTCATATGATAAAAACTACATAGTCAAAATGTACTATACTTTTTTTTATATGCTGTTTTCTTCAAGTAGTACTTCAATACAAAACTGTTATTTAGGGGTGTTTACCGTCAACGTTTTTGCGTGTGAAAGGTTAAACGAAATACAGAAGGCCAACAAGAAAACTAACCCTGCACACGAAGGGGGATAACTGTGATTTCTGGAAAACTGAACTTTGCACACGAAGGCGGGTAACTCTGATTTCTCCAGATTCACTTGGCAAAATTTCGGAAACCTTCGGTATACCATTCTTAATGAGATATGCCCGCCCGGAGAGGGTGCCAGATTTCAGCGTATGGCATCATGATATGAATGTTGTTGCAAGACCCCGATCGCTGTTTTACTGTTTTTATATACAGGGTTTTTACCACTGTGACACGTGCCGAGCGTTTCCTTGCAGAACAGAGTTCAGGAATTCACATAGAAAAATGGTACAACATCTTTATTTATGACAAACATGTTGTTTTTCAAACATTGACAGTCAGTGTTGAAAAATGGGGTCTATATCATTTAAAATCCATAGCTGATTGCTCACTGAGTGAACAACAACGACAGTCGCCAGAAATATAGAGTCGAGTCTGGTGTATGTTTCAGAGAATTACACAGCCTGTTTGATTTTCTTAAATTATGTCTGTATCGCAGGTGAGGTAAAAAAATAAATTTCACTAAAGTGAAAACCGACTTGAACCATTCTCACCCTGCTCCGTTTGAAAGGAGAGTCTGGAATAAGTAACTTAGGCTCATTAAACTTAATAGTTAATTTATCATCTCTGCCCGGCCCTGATTTTCTCGCTGCCCCGAACATTTTTATTTTTCTGCAATGTTTAGGACAAGTTTTTTCAACAATGTTTGTCGACAATAC
>JAVTVY010035431.1:0-13861 GCA_036873755.1 Hanleya hanleyi | reverse complement strand
TCCCCGCTGCTCTGATCCGTATCCGATCGTTTCGGCTCGAATTGATAGCCCTGAAAACCAAACACAACTTCCTCGCCGCTTTCACCGCTGGAACCGGAACTGCCGCTCGTCGACATGATTCACTCAATATACTCTATCTACCCAAATCGATTAGGTTACCCGAACAGACAGAAGAGCTCCATGCCTTGACCCTATGTCATATCCGCCTTCTGGATACAGTACAATGGCGGCACTCTGAGAACTGAGAGTTCGCGGTTTTAAAATGATTAGTACTCCTTCAAAATAAAAAAAATAAAATGAGAGAAAATATCTTTTGGGTTCTATTTGGTGAGTTGTTTTTATATTATCAAAGGCAGCCAAACCCGAACTTTTCCTTTAATAATATCGATATTAGATCTAGCTAAAAGAGTAATATATACTGGTACTATTTTATGGGAGATCCGCGAAAAATTGCTGTGTATTTCTTTCTTATATTTAGTTTTACAGCACTGTGTAGAAGGCTCATCTGTCTACCTAAGGCGTATGCTTCAAAGTTGGAGGTGAAAAAGGAGATAATATAGGGGGATACCGATATCCATCTAAGGGGATAACCCGTCTATATCCATCTAGATGGATAAACTTTCTATGGGATGAATCCGTCTATTAGGGGAAATTCGGGGGCAATCTCTCTCGGCGAGCAATCTGTCTAGGGGGCATCTAAGACTGTTACACTGTACCTGTCGATATTTCCAGATGGATCCCATGGCGTCCTTACACGGTTTAACAATCAATAGCTCTCCGCCATCATGGTCCAGACAACTCTCGTCTCGTCGAATCTGGCTTTCTTTAGTCAGTGTCCAGTGCTGTTGGGAATATAGATCAGATAAGTTGAGAGATAAGCCAGAAATAGTGTATGCAAATCGATGTTATTGGAATAACCACAATATTTCCAAGTATGTGGTCTTGAATAGCTATGTGTTGAATGCCAACAGCGGCATCCCGAAGTATCCAAATGTCTGGAAAGTTATTTACGAAGGAAAAATGGCTAGTAAACGAGAGCTGAATTCAGATCTATATGTTTTATGGGAAAACTCAAATATTGCATTGTGTTTGAAGATGAGATTTAGTCTTTACAACAGAAATCTGACCTGTATGGTAGAGCCTGTATTACAGGGGATCATATAAGCGGGATGGTTGAAATTGAACCATTGGACGGATGTCTCCACACACTGGGATTCCTTCATGCTTTTAATCTGCAAAGAGCAAATGGAAAAAAATAAAGTCTACTTATTTCGAGTCCTAAAAGCTCCGAACAATGTTTACCTTCTGACCTCAATGCATAGCTCTATAGATACGTTTTAAGCCATCTTAATTTCCTCAACCCAAGCTAATATTGATGAGTCTGGTATATTCATAAGATATTCGTGCATTTTCAATGCACAGAAGAATCACTGCAAAGCCTAACCGAAGCCCAGGTCAACGGCGTAGTAAGTTCACAGAAATTGCGATGGAACATCGAAGACTAACAATAGAGATTAACTACCTGCTGGAAGAATTTCGAATTATTGCTACCAAACTATTGCGACTGGTCGGACGTACCATTCCAGTTGCCTGGCTATCGACGGGTAGGTACAGCTCCGGATAGACGTTGTTCACATACCAACCAAAATCTTTACACTGAAGGTTGGCTCGAAGCTGTTTCCTGGATGACACATCGCCATAATCAATCTGAAAAGTTAATAAATAAATGTAATATATGACTTCACATCAAACAAATCAATAATAATAATAATACATTTTTAAAAACTTATACCAGTTATGTGGTTTAATGAAACTTATCATCACTAAATTTTGTCTACTTGCAGTTCAACGGGTTACGATACATATACAGTTTCACAATTTCATAAATGACTTATATGAACAAAAACTAGATCCATACTTCATGTAAAAATCATTGAACAATACCTACAATAGCCAAGCTAACCATGGCTCTGGACCGATGATTTCCCTTACCAGTTGGTAATATATCCTATCATAGAAGAACGTTTTATACTCGTCCAGCCAAACTTCTGCTAGGCGGAGATTGTTCCGGCGGAGAGCGTCTGTCTCCTTCCGCCAGGTGTAGGGGCTCCACGTGCGAAATAGATGTCCCACGTGAGAACAAGGAATGTACTCCAGGGATCCTCCGCACATCCATGTCTGCAATATAGTTAAAATAGTATGGTTAAAAAGTTCTCTACTACAAATTCGAGCGAAAGTTCTTGTGCGATTCTTTAAAGGAGCACGACACAGCAATCGTGGTGGTGGGGGGGTTAATGTCACACTCACGGTTATTTCACTCATATGGTGACAGCCAGTTTTATAGGTGAAGGAAGAAGGAGTACCCGGAGAGAACTGCCGTCCGTCGGCAAGTAACTTTCACACATGCACCAGAGGGGCTCGAACCGTGCCGGTTCAGGGGTGTGAGGCTAGCGATGACTAACGAAACGCCTTAGACCACTTGGCCTTCAACCGTGAAGCCGTGTGGGACCGGCACACGGTGGTGCCCAAATTTAATACGAGTGTCCATTTTGTTTTAATCTAGGCCGTGTGGTAAAATCTGAAAGTGCGGCACTCATTTAGGAATGGGGCTGCAACGTCAAAGTCAGAGCGGTGTTAATCAAACATAATGATATATGGAATAGCTCCGGATAAAGAGGAAAAATCTTCCTGTACTTCATTATGTCGATCAAATTATAGTAAAGACATTACATTTTCTTACTTTGAACGACAACTTCAAATGTTCAACTACCCATATATCGAATGCATTCTTACCTTGAATGACAACTCCAAATGTTCAGCACCCCATATGTCGAATCCATCATCATATGTTCCAAGTTGTTTAAAGTAGTCCACACTTATAGCAAAACAGCATCCAAGGAAAGTTGGTGTCCTGTGAATTCAAGTTTGAATATAAGATTAATTGTTGTCAACCAACTTTGTGTTCTTTATGCCCAACCCACGTCAAGGACGGATCCAGCGAAAATTCATAGGCGGTTCGACTATCCCGGTCCAAGAGGCGTGGGTGCAGGGGCCACCAAGGCCCCGGAAGCTCGGGGGTTCTACATCCCCGGAGATGCGATCTAGGCGTTTTCCCGGAAATATATCTGGACATAATGTATGTAGATTCATGATTCTATTTTCACGTTTGTTTCGCATATATAAGCATGCCTGAATCCATTTGACTTTCTAGTTATATTTAAAACATACAAAACGATGACCTTTACGTCATGAAACATTAGAAAACAAAAGCATACCGATACGAAAGCTAAAATACAGAAATCTTCACAGTCCAATAAGCGAGAGTCCAGTGGCCGCCTAAGCTCCAGAAGATCGTAGTTCCTGGACATTCTATCTTAACAACATGAACAGTATGCGTTCTGTGGTAAAGAAATCCTTTTCACTATCATACTACTAGCCAGAAACTATAAATTGTATACAGTGTTCCAACGAATAAATATGTCCTCGAATTTCAATTCATAATTTAAGCGGTGGATTCGTGCCACTTTCCTATTAATTTATTAGCACGAACTTTCACAGATAAATCCTGTATTCTCGTGAAGTAAATCTTATTGCGAAACGCTTCTGAGTATAGTCAATGGGGAGACTTGCCACTTCCTTTTTATCGATTATCGTACACTTACTCAATCAAATGACAAAACTGGTACTTCCGGTTTATCATTTGGTCCTATTGTGTGAGCCTCCCACAGTCATCGGTTGCCTAAAACTCCCCAGGTCACGTGAATATACACAGTGATGTTACTTCAACTACTATATCTCTGAAGTTTTCAAGGAATAAAACCTAAGCCAACAATTGCGTACATCTGCCTACCTTAACGGGTCGTGTTTGGAGGCTCGCTTATCTTTCTCACGTTGTGGAATTGGTATCCAGTTGAAGTTCAGGTCCAGATCGAGGCCACCGAGGAAAATATCATCCGTACGCCGAAAATCGTAAGCAAATGTTTTATCATTGATGATGTCGGCTACGGGAATGGCAACTGTGCGCTCATTCTGTGCGATCCTGTTCAATAAAGGCTCCAACCATCCTTCAAATTAAATTCAAATAACTATGGGGAAATTTTCTACAAAATCTCAACTACATTTACAGGTGCTTACACATCACCTATATATTTTTTGTATTGAGGATCCGGTACTATATTACTGCAAAGGAGGGGCAGCATGGCCGATAGAACAAAATGGCCTGCTCCGGTCTAATAACATATCTAGGATTTTTTCCTGATTTGCACATTCGATCAGACATATTTTCCAGAAGAAATGTACTTTCGTAGCGAAGGGGCATTTTTCCCTGAAACATTTTGTGTCTTTCACAGCAGCATCGTTGGAATCTTTTGAACGCTTCTCTTTCGTAGGAAAACTAGATTATGTTGATATATAATTTCATATGTTAAGGTTATTTCTCCCATTCACCATGTTCGCTCGGAATTTCTTTATGATGACCCGATTATGGACGATGAAGTTGAGTGGCTTATAACGTAATTCAGTGCCTCAATCCCTGAGAGTGATACACTCCTAAGTATTGTCCAGCTAGAAGCAGGCCGTGAATTCCAAGTGTAGACAAACAACATTTGTTTCACATTTTAAGCAATTAACTTTACATATATATAACTTTACAAGATATGAAGAATATAGTCAGGTGATACTACATTCGAGAAAGTGATAATGAACGACGACTAGTTCATGAATGTCAGTGAATTCCTGTAATTGTAGTGCTTATTATTTTACCTGGCACACATTCACAATGTGAGTCGAGGAAAACAGAAACATTGGAAGTTACGTGCGAAAACCCGTGTAATCTCGCACGGATCAGGCCAACACGAGACTTCAGTCGCAGCACGTGCACATTGGGTAACTGGACAAGATAGTCATCCAGTGGCTTTAAAACTTCCTCTGTAATATCAAGGGAAAACAACTGCTCTTTAGCGATACTCAGTAACAGAAATCATACAGATACCAAAAAAATAATTTTAACAAATCCAATGATTGTGAAGTCAAGGATACTCAAACTACTTAAATTTAGGTAGCATCATTATTCACATAAGACTTCTCACGAATACAATAGAATGTAGACTATACTTACCTCGATCTGAGCAATCGTCTACCAAGAAGATTTCTTTTAACAGCCTTGGTGGTGACGTGTCGAGAACGCTATGCACCGTGCGGAGTAATACGCTAAGAGCCTCGTTATGGAAAATTATCACAACGCTGGCGTCTGGAAGATTTTCTCTGTAAGTCCTGAGTTTACACCTGGAAAAGCACATGATCAGTTGTATTATTATTATTGCAGTAAAATACGAGATATACTGATTATTGTACTCACAGTCAGAATATGACCGTATGTACACAATTACTATAGCATAATTATTAGATCAACAATTATCAGGTCAACAGTTCCAAGGTCAAACGATTCCACCAAATAGTGGGAGGAAGAGTAAAGTGGAACGTCATATGGAATCGAACCTGATCCATTTTCCAAATGAAAAACTGGAATATAAATATGAGGATATAACATCAAAGCGTTCTCGTGAACACCAATCCGCCTTTCTCTCATTAATGCAAAGGCAATAACCAGGAAGCAGTAGTCTTGATTCAGGCCGCAATCTCTGGGCTATAATATCCAATTTCCACCTATGCTATTATATGGGAGAATATTTTAGGCTGGTAATAACTCAATCTCATTCCCTTGATTTACCATCTTGGTTTACCTAGATTGGTAATAACTGACATATCTACAATAACAACTTGTCACAATATTCGTCAAGGTACATGTAAGCGTCCTTTCGTTTAATAGTGAGATAACTTACGACATATTTACCATAATTAGACCAGTTACCTCTAGCTAAAGATACCTTCATTAAAGTATAGGGAGAAAAGAGATTTTCTAGCTAGGCTGCTGCATTGCATAACACTTCTCCAGAGTTTGTCAATAGTTTAGAGTTGATGCGGGGAAGGAGGATTGTATATTTTGGAATTGTCGATAGATTTTATGTTTGAGTTGAAATCACGTGAACTTACTCGGGTTCTAGAATATCTCCCAGTTTTCTGTGTAGAGAAATTTTATCACTGGCATACTGGTTGAACGCATTCTTTTTCCACCCATCGTCATATTTCGCCTTCTCATCCGGTGACAGCTTGTCCGCTTGTATCTCCACGCCCTTTCCTCCCTCACCTAACATCAAATTAAGCGAAGATGGAAATATAAAATAATGTTATAATTGAGCGCGAATCCCTCCGCCCCCCCCCCCCGCCCCCCACCCACCACCATCCAACCTCGCCTATCTCACGACTATGTGATTTTATGTCTGCATGCAGTGTTGGAAATCCATACAATTGCTTACTGTGTCCCGGATGCTTGAACATTAAGATGACCACCGACCATCACCATTACTGGATGACCACTCTCATCTACTCACTAAAATAATTAGATTGAAAATTCACTCTATCAGATTGGAATTAGTGACCAATCTATTCGCTTGAATATTCCATCTATTAGATTGAAAATTTCAATCTAGTTCATTGAATTTTCTATCTTCAACAGATTCATTTTATCGTTTTCAATCTATGATTGAATATTTTCAATTCGATAAAAGATTGGCCACTAATTTCAATCTGATGGATTGAATTTCAATCTAACTATTTTAGAGAGAGAAGGACGATATATCTACTCACCCGGTGCGTTCGGGTCGTACACTGGTAGCTCTATCTCTTTCTTCATCGGTAATTCAATTTGTCCTCGTGGGGAAGAATCTTTCGTTTCATTACGTTGGCTTATAATTCCTTTTTCTTCAAACTTGAATAGCTGCAGCAGTTCTTGTGGCTTCGATTCATGTTGTTGTTGTTTGTCTGGCTGAATCTGTCTCTCTTCGTCGGGGCCTTGTTTTTGTGAATCTCTATCTCCCGTTGGTTCCATTGTGTTTAGTTTCAAGCTGCCGTTCCTATCTAAAGTATGTTGCTTCCTCAACCAAAGTTTCAAAATGCTTCTTTTAACTGCGTCACGACTGTGAGCTCTTTGAATCAATTCTTCTATAATTTCGTCGTCTTTGACGTCTTTCAAATCTTTTTCAGTTATTTTTGCAGGTCGTTTTATTCGCAAATGTCTGCTGAGACGATCCATGTCGTCATCTAAACTCGGTCTTTGGAAAAGGATAAATATTCCGAACAGCCAAACAAACGTTACAATTCCGACCAGGCGGCTTACCGTGAAAAATCGTTTGTGGCAGAGAATTGCCATTTTGACTCACAGAACAAATTTCAAATCGATAAACTAATAATAATAATGTCATATAATCGAAAATAATTGGTCATAATTGTTGCTTCATTCGTTTCTGCTCTTCTGAAATATCTGCAGAAATTCCTAAAAATAAAAAAATAAATTCTTTATAATATAGAATACACACTATTGAAAGGTACATCCTAAGCTACCAATTATAGCAGAAGCAGGTTCATATGAAATCTATATCCATTTCTTTTTAGGATAACACTTCTTGATTTACATCGATGGGTTAGGGTATATATCGCTATTTTCTACATGAAAAGACCATTCTTGCCGATGAGATGAAATAACTATATATGTCGAACTATATTGATCAAGACCATGCTTCGTGCTAATATATCTGACTCCTGTGTTACATCAAGCTACCAACTGGTCCACGCTTGTGTATCTCTAATTTATATATATTATCTGTTTAGTAATGGTAACCTGTTCGTCTCCGTGATGCAATCCAAAACAGAATAAAATATATTTTGGTGTCTTGGCCAGAATTTGAGGATTTGAGCCGTTGAATTGCTGATTCATTTTCGCGACTAAATATCTCCTTGAGAAAATTTCGCGATTCAGTATCTCCCTGAGAAAATGTCACGACTATATATCTCCCTGTGACAATTTCGCCACTGAATATGTTCCAGTGACGATTTGCGGGTGAATATCTCCCACTAATTATGCCCCTGTGGCGCAATACTTGCGTCTAAATATCTCCCTGTGATAAGTTTGCGACTAAATATATCTCAATGTGACAATCTTGGGACTAAATATGTCTCTGTGACAATCTTGCGACTATAAATATCTCAATGGGACAATTTGCTACAAAATATCACCTTATGACAACTTCGCGACTGAATGTCTTCCTGCAACAGTTTTGCGATTAAATATCTCCATGTGACAATTTCGAGACGCAATGTTAATTTCTTGACAATTTCTCGACTAAATTTCTCTCTGTGAATATTCCAGATCAGAATAAATTATCATCTTTCAAATATCGACATATTTGTCGCATATGGTCTCAAATTTAGTAGGAGTAATACATTACCAGTCCCTTTCTGTAAATATTTACTTATGAATCGATGATGAGTCTTGAAATAACTTGTGACCGTTATATGCTTGATAAAATTTGGCGACTAAATATCTCCCTGAGAAATTCTTGCGATTGAATCTCTCTCTCAGACATTTTCGCGACTAAATATCTCTCTGTGACAACTTCAACTTCGCGACTAAATATCTCCCTGTGACACTTTTGCGACTAAACATC
Source organism: Hanleya hanleyi (assembly GCA_036873755.1). NCBI lineage: Eukaryota > Metazoa > Mollusca > Polyplacophora > Lepidopleurida > Hanleyidae > Hanleya > Hanleya hanleyi. The sequence continues at coordinate 5,300 of JAVTVY010035431.1, read as the reverse complement.
TCCATGTGACATTTCTGTGACGAAATATGTCCCTGGGACAGTTTTGCGACTGAATATCTCCCTGTGAGGAGTTTGATTTTGTGACTAAATATCTCAATGTGACAATTTCGCGACGCAATATCTCAGTGTGAATATTCCCTAATCAGGTCAGAATAAATTAGAACCATTCAAATATCGACGTATTTGTCGCATATGGTTTCAATTTAGTTGGAGTAATAAATTAGGAGGTTGATATATCTCGGTTACCAGTCACTTTCTGTAAATATTTACTTGTGAATCGATGATGAATCTTGAAATAGCTTAGTAGTATACAGTACCCGAATTGAACAAATAGCGCCTCACTGCGCATGCGCAGAACCTGTTTGTGACGTCACAGCACAAAAAATGTGGCGGTTTTGTGGCGGTATTGGGTGGTGTGCGCATGCGTGATGTGTGGGAGGTGGGAAAAGATGGCCGCCATGTGGGAGGTGGGAAAAGATGGCCGCCATGTGGGAGGTGGGAAAAGATGGCCGCCAATGATCATGTTCGGGCATGTTCGGGCATGTTCGGGCAAAAAAAAAGTTCCGGCAAAAAAAAAAAAAAAAAAAAAATGTATTCATGCGCGGTGATGCGGTTTGGCCGTGGTTTTGGCGGTGATTCGGTCTCGGGAAAAAGCTTCCGCGGAGAAAAAGTAGTCCCTAGATAAAATGGTCCGATGGGGTCGAGTGAGGTATCAAAGTGAAGGTTAGGTGAAGGAGCATCTAATGGGCTGGGTGTGGGGTTGAAATATCGTCATTCTGCGCATGCGCGGCGGCCGAAGGGTATGAAAATAGCCTTTTTGAAGCTTGGGGAGCCCCTAGTGTACCGATGGGGTCGAGTTAGGTATCAAAGTGAAGCATTCATGAAGGGGCATCTAATGGACTGGGTGTGGGGTTGACATATCGGCCTTCTGCGCATGCGCGGTGGCCGAAGGGTATGAAAATAGCCTTTTTGTAGCTAGGGGAGCCCCTAGTGGACCGATGGGGTCGAGTGAGGTATCAAAGTGAAGGGGCATCTGATGGGCTGGGCGCGGGGTTGAACTATCGGCATTCTGCGCATGCGCGGAGGCCCAAGGGTATGGAAATAGACGTTTTGGAGCTAGGGAAGCCCCTAATGGACCAATGGGGTCGAGTGAGGTATCGATGTGAAGCATTCGTGAAGGGGCATCTGATGGGCTGGGTGTGGGGTTGAAATATCGGCATTCTGCGCATGCGCGGTGGCCCAAGAGTATGGAAATAGCGGTTTTGGAGCTAGGGGAGTCCCTAATGGGCCAATGGAGTCGTATGAGGTATCAAAGTGAAGCATTCGTGAAGGGGCATCTGATGGACTGGGCGTGGGGTTGAAATATCGGCATTTTGCGCATGCGCGGTGACCCAAGGGTATGGAAATAGACGTTTTGGAGCTAGGGGAGCCCCTAATGGTTCAATGGGGTCGAGTGAGGTATCAAAGTGAAGCATTCGTGAAGGGGCATCTGATGGACTGGGTGTGGGGTTGAATTAGGGTGATTGTGCGCATGCGCGGTGGTCGAAGGGTATGAAAATAGCCTTTTTGGAGCTAGCAGCGCCCCTAATGGTCCAATGGGGTCGAGTGAGGTATCAAATTGAAGCTTACGTGAAGAGGCATCTAATGGACTGGGTGTGGGGTTGAATTAGGGTGATTCTGCGCATGCGCGGTGGCCGAAGGGTATGAAAATAACCTTTTTGGAGCTAGGAGAGCCCCTAGTGGCCCGATGGGGTAGAGTGAGGTATCAAATTGAAGCATTCATGAAGGGGTATTTGATGGCTGGGTGGGTGCATGTAAAATTTTTCCTGAAAAGAAAAATACGGAACACGGACTTTATCGAAAAACCTGGGAAAATGCCTATATGGGGTATGAGGGGTATATAGGTCGCCGGGCTTAACGGGGCTTGTCTATCAACAGAGTTATCTTCCCCTAGTTCCAGGGTGGGTGTATGTAAAAATTTTCCTGAAAAAATACGGAATACGGACTTTATCCTAAATTACGGCAAAATGCCTATATGGGGTATGGGAGGTATAGGACCATCCTGGGAAACGTACTTCTATACATTTGCGGTAGGGTTGTGGGGTCTCGTTTTACTCGTCTCGTCATTTAGAACATGATAGGAAGTGTCCCCGTGCGAATCGGTGAAATTTTTGAAAAAAGTCACCGAACCCCATATAGTCCCATACTGAGGGTATAGGATCAATGTTTGTCCCCCTGGGAAACGTACTTCTATACATTTGCGGTAGGGTTGTGGGGTCTCGTTTTACTCGTCTCGTCATTTAGAACACGATAGGAAGTGTTGCGGAGCGAATCGGTGAAATTTTTGAAAAAAGTCACCGAGGCCTGAGTAGGCCCATAGGCCTATATACTGCATGGCTATGGGTGTATAGGGCCATACGGGGTGGACATGTTGGAGTCTAGGTGAGTCCCTAATGGTCCAATGGGGTCGAGTGAGGTCTTATTTTGAAGCTCTCGTGGAGGAGCACTTGACTACACTAATGGTTCGTCCGTGTTCAATAGTCTACGCATGCGCAGTCTGGCCGTAGTATAGAAAACAGGCATTTTGGGTGCTATGTAGGGGTGTGTTTGGGTTAGAGATGAGCTAATCACGGTTCGAATGGGTCGTGTGAGGTGTCAAAGTGAAGCTTGTGTGGGGTAGAGTCAGAATGGTGTGTTTTTGAATGCATGTCGCGTTAATCTGCGCATGCGCAGTTGGTTGTAGTAAGTAAAGTGGCCATTTTGGGGCAGTGAAGGAAGGTATTTGGGGTCGAGATGGGCTATTCACGGTTCGAATGCGTCGTGGAAGGTGTCATCTGGTAGTGTTCGGGGTGTACATTCCGATTTGAGGGATGTCCGCGTCATCTGTGACATCATCGGTGACGTCATCGGTACGAGTAGTAGCGAAAGTGGACATTTTCGGGCAGTACATGAAGGTATTTGGGGTCGAGATGGGCTATTCACGGTTCGAATGCGTCCTGGAAGGGGTCATCTTGTAGTTCTCGGGATGTACATTCCGATTTAAGGGATGTCCGCGTCATCTGTGACATCATCAGTGACGTCATCAGTACGAGTAGTAGCGAAAGGGGACATTTTGGGTGCTATGTAGCGGTGTGTTTGGGGTAGAGAGGCACCATCCTTGGTTCGAATGAGTCGTGGAGGGTGTCAAAGTGAAGCTTGTGCGGGGTAGAGTCAGAATGGCGTGTTTTTGAATGCAAGTCGCGTCAATCTGCGCATGCGCAGTTGGTTGTAGTAAGTAAAGTGGCCATTTTGGGGCAGTACATGAAGGTGTTGGGGGTAGAGAGGACCATCCTTGGTCCGAATGCATCGTGTGAGGTGTCATTTTGTTGCTCTCGGGGTGTTCATTCCGATTTGAGGGATGTCCGCGTCAGCTGTGACGTCATCTGTGACGTCATCGGTACCAGTAGTAGCGAAAGTGGACATTTTCGGGCAGTACATGAAGGTATTTGGGGTCGAGATGGGCTATTCACGGTTCGAATGCGTCCTGCAAGGTGTCATCTTGTAGTTCTCGGGGTGTACATTCCGATTTGAGGGATGTCCGCGTCATCTGTGACGTCATTGATGACGTCATCGGTACGAGTAGTAGCGAAAGTGGACATTTTGTGGGTGCGTGGGGTGAGTTTGGTGTAGAGAGGGACTATCCTTAGTCCGAATGCGTCGTGTGAGGTGTCATTTTGTAGCTCTCGAGGTGTACATTCCGAGTTGAGGCATGTCCGAAGCATCTGTGACGTCATTGTTGACGTCATCAGCAGGAGTAGTAGCGAAAGTGGACATTTTGGGGCAGTGAAGGAAGGTATTCGGAGTAGAGAGGAACCATCCTTGGTCCGAATGCGTCCTGAGAGGTGTCATGTTGTAGCTCTCGGGGTGTACATTCCGAGTTGAGGGATATCCACAGCATCTGTGACGTCATTGGTGACGTCATCAGTACGAGTAGTAGCGAAAGTGATCATTTTGGGGCAGTGAAGGATGGTATTTGGTGTAGAGATGGACCATCCGCGGTGCGAATGCGTCGTGTGAGGTGTCATCTTGTAGCAACGCCCACCAACGCCATTCTTAATGCTTCAACGCCCAGGTGAAATAGCTCAGAAGCTCTGATATTCCATGGAATTGACACCAATTCATCGAAATGCAGTGACGCCAGTCGACGCCCGTCGTTACACCTTAACACTCTAACATAACACCATGATATAGACCGGACAGAGAACAACAACAGCAACAACAACAATGATCACACATAAGAGAACAACAACAACAAGAAGCTTTTTTTCATATAGTTTATTCTCCCCAATGTTACATCATACCCACGTTGGGGGAGCCGCGTTGGGTATATTTACAATTCAAGAATATTCTTGTCCAATCAGAGGCCACCATTTGCATCTGTCATATTCGTTCCTGTCCGTTAGATGTATTCTCGGCTACTCTTGTCCAATCAGAAGTCGCCATTTCAGAAAGTTCCATCTTCGGCCATGTTCGCTCTGAACCGTTTGTTCTAATCGTCATCGGACAGGCCAGGATACCGTTGAGGAAACATATCCTCAGATAGTTGTTTGCGCATTCTGAGTATCTATCAGTGCATGGGTGAATACTTTCATCCGATGGGGGTGGTGGGTCAGTTTAACCACGAAGAACGTAACATTGGTGACCCTCTCCACTATCCACTTGGTGTTGGGACGCTGTTCATAGGCCCATTCTAAGGGATCCACAGTGTCCAGTTGGGTCAGCATCGTCTCTAGCGACGCCCGATTGGTGATTGTGAAAGGATGGTCGTACACTGGGTTGATGGCACTGGAATAGAAATAGCACAATTCACGCGTCATCTTATGGCATAAGATGTACCCAAAATGCTACATTTAATGTGAAGGATGTAGGTTGGTCATTGAAGATGGCTTCCACGTAGCTGCGTAGACGGGCGAGGTCGGTCAGTCGGAAATTGTACAAGTCCAATATAGAGCGATGACGGTGGAAGCAGTGTCGGATCATGGACCAATGGCGTCGATACATCTCACTCACTGGATGATCTTCGGGCAAGAGATCGCTGGGAACATCCACCGCATCTTCCAGAAAATGTTCGTTGTTGTCAGGCGTATGACTGGAAACAGTAATGCTAGGGACCGGCTGGATATCTAGGCTCTTCTGAGCTGTGGGTATAGGCGGGTTCTCCGTGATCGCATCACCAGTGGCATTCTCCTCCCCGGGTTCATCTTCAGCGGATCTGTCCCTCCTGGGTACCTCTTTAGTGGAAAGTTGTCCCTCATGCCGTG